>CAKAKR010062929.1:0-144927 GCA_916700685.1 Adelosebastes latens
TTTTCTGGTAATTCAATAAATAAATAGTCTATATGAAATAACCACACAGTTTTGGATACTCCTGGTTAGTTGACAAATGAAAAGTACTATTTTCTCATTTGATGAAGAACTTTAGTGCAAAATGATCAGAATTTCTGAGAAATTTGAGTTAGTATGTGCTTGTTATTATCAATTTAGATGACATAATTTTGTGTCACGATATGTTGATATAGGATTTATATCGGGATAGAAGATTTTGGCCATATCTCCCAGTCCTAACGCAGAGGGAACTTGACACCACAGAATTAAGCAACACCGCACAGTGAGAAGAAAACACTATGTAAATCTTGCAATTTATGTGACATCTTTGAAGGAGAAAAAAGGGGAAGAGAATATCGTTTAAGAAATGTCTTTACAGGCTGTATGAGCTACTGTTGTCAAAAATACCCAAGTATCAATATAGTGAATATTTGAAACGTTATCGATACATGCGTACCAGCTGCACTTTAGGCTCTTTCTTCTCTTTGACACACACAGCTATTTATCTTTGTAATAAATAACAAATGTTATGCACTCAATCTCAATTTTTCCCCCGTTGTATCAAATTCTAGTATCATGACAAGACTGAACCTACTTATTTGCCTGCAGACATCCTGAGCTGCACGGTAAACATGAAGGGCATGTGACTGGGTTTACCTCAGGCTTAAGCTGAGCTGATGGGAAACTTGGAGTAAGAAATAATATACTTTTTTTGAGTGGGTGGATCCGTGCTATGGGATCTATAAGTACACCAAAAATGTCCCCCCGGAGACCCGCACACAGCACGGGCATCATGTGATTTCACAGGCAATGTCTCGAGAGATTGGAAAGACTTGACCACAGCACTTTATGTAATACCCAGGGAGCACTTCTCAGTGTAAAGGGATTGCGTTTACAGGGCATGTACCTACCAAGGCTGCACATTCAGCAACAGTGAGGTAAAGTTGTGAAAGAGTATTGTGTTATTGTTGGTGAACAGCAGCAGCGTTTCATTACAACATCAGCCAGCACACTAGGTTGCACAGGCTGTGTAGAAAGCGTGCCTCACGCCTTAGTTGACTGGAAGTTAAAGGGACTCTATGGAAGAATCAGAAATTTCTTGTTAATAGTGACACCTGTAGCCGAGCATCGGTCAAAACATTGAGGTGACACACACAAGAATGAACGTGATTGACAGGCATCATGTTGATTAATGTTAGCACGATAGCCCGCTAAAACCACGATATCACTATATATTTCACATGCTTGGCAGTAATGTTAGCTTACCTGTCCAATAGGAGTTTTGCCAGCTCGGGATCTGTTTTGATACCAAAATCAAACGAAGGTCCCTCCATGAATCGAAGGCCCGGCCGATGTTGATACTTGTTTTCCTAGTTTTTTGTGCTTCCGTGTATTTTGTGTTGGAGTCTAAGTTGTGGTGGTGGCTGGTCATTTGTTGGCGTTAGCGGACTCCTTTTCTAACCGACCGTTAGCTATCATTGCACATTGTTAGCCATGAAGAGAGCAAAGGCACTCGCGAGCATGCATGACATCATGGCTGTTGGATTTTCCCGGAAAAAACGCCCCGCATTCTTCACATTAAAAGTAGTTTAGGCTGATAGAGGAAGCCCAGAAAGTCGCGGAAGGTCTCATTTTTTAGCTTAGGTTACAACCTGTTCACTCAATATCAATAAACAAACGATTAATAAACGTTTATACGAGGGCTGTCAGTCACTTAAAATATTTAATCGCATGATTGTCCATAGTTAACTGTGATTAATCGCAAATTAATCTCACATTTTTATCTGTTCAAAATGTACTTTAAAGGGAGATTTGTCAAGTATTTAATACTCTTATCAACATGGGAGTGGGCAAATATACTTGCTTTATGCAAATGTATGTATATATTTACTATTGGAAATCAATTGACAACACAAAACAATGACAAATATTGTCCAGAAACCCTCACAGGTACTGCATTTAGCATAAAAATATGCTCAAATCATAACGTGGCAAACTCAAGCCCAAAAGGCAACAACAGCTGTCAGTGTGTCAGTGTGCTGACTTGACTATGACTTGCCCCAAACTGCATGTGATTATCATAAAGTGGGCATGTCTGTAAAGGGGAGACTCGTGGGTACCCATAGAACCCATTTTCATTCACATATCTTGAGGTCAGAGGTCAAGGGACCCCTTTGAAAATGGCCATGCCAGTTTTTCCTCGCCAAAATTTAGCGTAAGTTTAGTTTGGAGCGTTATTTAGCCTCCTTCGTGACTAGTATGACATGGTTGTTACCAATGGAATCCTGAGGTTTCTCTAGTTTCATATTATACGAGTATCTTCACTCTAGCTTAAAAACTGAGCCCACTACAACCTAAAAATCACAAATTGCGTTTATGCGTTAAAGAAATTAGTGGCGTTAAAACGAATTTGCGTTAAGGCTTTATTATTGTGTTAATTTTGACAGCCCTAGTTTATACGTGTAAAAACGTACATACAGTCCCATTAATGTATGTCACTACTGTTATATAATTACAATATAAATCCCATGAATGTGAAAGTTTTTACTTGAACTGAAAGTAAGTTTACACCCGCCATACTACTTCTAAGGTCAACATTGCATGCCTTTCAATAAGTCTCACAATGTTTTTTATCAGGCAGCAGCAAAATATTTTCTTGCAGCACATATTTAATAATTCACGAGTAACAATGCTAGGGTTTTTGGTGTTTCCTTACTCGCACAGCCATCAGTTCTTTTAGATAATTGTTTCAACAGAACCACAGCTGTACAATACCACGCTATCAGTGTCCGAGCAAGGAACATGGACTTGTCCTCTCATACCCTGGCACTGTAATTATTGGCAGAGCAAACATTTACACAGAGTAAATGATTTTGCCAGGCTTCTCCAATTTCTCGTGATGAGCCTCCTCTCCTCTCCTCTCCTCTCCCCTCCTCTCCTCCTCTCCTCTCCTCTCCTCTCCTCTCTTCTTCTTTCCCATAGCCCTCAGTGCTAGGGTGATAGATATCTCTATCCCGCTCTATCCCGACCTCCATCTGGCCAGTTAAAAGCTGAGTGAACTGAACTGCTTTGACCACTAATGGGTCTTGCTGGCAGCTGAGTCCCTGGTCTGGTCTCCACGGAGACGAGACTCACCAGAGAGAGGCAGCAGGGCCGAGCCGCACCGATTGATCAGCTGTGTATGTGTATGTGTGTGTGTTGGGAGGGACGGACATGGCGAGCTCTCTCTGTTCTCCTTTTCACACCCAGAGCTGTGCGGCTGCCCCCCCTTCCTCCCACTGTGTGGATGAGTGACACTAAAAGGCTTCATGGCAGATAATCTCATACCTGCCCTCAGGGGAGATTACACTGAGATGAATGGTCACAATGAAGCAGATGGACAGGTGGTATAGCTTCCCATCATTTAAAAGCACAAGTGTTAGCTATTCTAAATTTGATCTCGCTGTTATCTTTTTTCATTTTGATTGCAAACCTTTTATTGGAGTTGTAACAGGATCACATTGATCACAGATGGATTTCAGTAACATCTGGCCAAGCTTTGATTCAATATTAGATCAATAACAACCACACTTTGTAACTTCTGTAATATTACAATGAGATGAGCTGATGGTTGATTCTACAGTAGTGCTGAAATAATAAGTTGATCAATCAATTAATTGATGAACAGAACATCAACCAATGAGATTTGTTTACCTTCAGTTTTACTCTCCAACACACATCGTGTGTATAATTGAGGCCTGACAAATGTGTTGTGTGTTCCATTAGGTTGTTCTCATATGACGTTCGTAGCTATACCTACAGAAAGTAATGCACTGTCATTTCTATATATCCTACGAAATAAATTAGTATGTAATTCATGTAATTGTAAACCAGGTACTATAAAGAGAGACAAACACTGCTTCGGGGTGGACGGGTAGATCCAGAAACACCAGACTTTCACCCAGGAGACCGGTGTTCGTATCCCATGTGAAACCAGAAATAACCGTTGATTTATTGTCACATAACTTGCGTACTTAAGTTACACCACTTCTGTAGTTATTTTTAACCCAAACCACGATCTTTTCCTAAACCTAACCAAGTTGTTTCCTGTGAAGATGTAAGTTTACTGTATGTATGTAACAAGCGGAAATTGGCACGTGTTGCTGGACATTCATAGGAAAAACACGAAAACTGAGGAATAACTTTTCACAAGATATCTTACAAACCGCTGTATGAGGATATGTTGGTTCCATCCATGGTCTTCTTCTTTACTTTTGTTGGCACATTGCTACACTTCTTTGAGTATTGCCACAACCAACAGTTGATCAAAGAAATTTTGGGCAGCATAAGCGCTGAAATAGGGGAGACAACTGGACTTTTTGTCCCACCACTTTTAGGTGTTGTATGGTAATGAAGTGGTAACGTCTAAGCCAGGTAGAACGTTGGCGATAATGTCTATATGGCATCTAAAATGTTGGACCTATATCCAATCATAACCAACCGCTGTGTAGCCTAATTCAAATTAAATCAAAGTGATCTGACACGAGCATTCATTTGCGTCCTCGTGCATGTGCAAAGACATTGCTTCATAGCACTGGTGGTCAAAAACTCCATGCAGTACCTTTAAGGCGCCAACCATGAACCGCAATGTCTGGCCAAGGACCTTTGTTGCATGCCTTCTCCATCCTTTTCTCCCCAAATTTCCTCTTATCTCTCTTCTGTCACTGTTAAATAAAGGCATATAATATATAATTTAAAGAAAAATAAAGACTTTATCAAGCAAAAATCAGGTCAATTTCTTGCTGGTTTCAGCTTTTCACATGGGAGGTTTTGCTGCATTGCTTTGTTTAATAACATCGTAAATTGAATATTTTTGGTTTTTAGAACTGTTGGTGAGATAATAAAGACATTTGAAGACATCACCTTGGGCTTTGGGAAATTGTGATCATTTTTCACCGATTTTGTGACATTGATTCATCAAAAAATAATCAACAGATTTAAGTTCATTTTTTGATGGATTATTTCTCCTTGGGCTCCCTCTCTAGATGGCATCAAATGACTCGCGGCTTCAGCAGCAGCCCTCCCAGAAGGATGCGGCCGACCAGAACTTTGACTACATGTTCAAGCTGCTGATCATCGGCAACAGCAGCGTGGGAAAAACCTCCTTCCTGTTCCGCTACGCAGACGACTCCTACACCTCGGCCTTCGTCAGCACCGTGGGCATCGACTTCAAGGTCAAGACCGTCTTCCGCAATGATAAGAGGATCAAGCTGCAGATCTGGGTGAGTGGACTCAAGATGCAATTCATTGTGATTTTTATTAGTGGTATTACATTCATTGCATCACCACACTGCCGTTTAGGGGAAATAGTGAACAGAAAGCATAAACAATAGGCTTTGGCTGCCAAACTACAGCCACAGCTAATACAGACAGTAACACCGTGAGTGTCTGACTATGGTGTCACATCGCGTAACATCGGGTGCTCTCCGTCCACACTGAATCCGTTAAATATGCACCTCTGTTACTTCATCTAAACAAACTGTGTACCTATCAGCTTTGAGCTCGAGATCTGACTGGAGGCGTAACCACTTAAAAGATAGGTAAGTGGTACTTGCTATCTTCCTACATTTGTACTTTCTAAATAGAAAACACGTTTTATATTGTGATATTTACTGGAAATTACATACAATATGCCAACAGCAAGTAGGTTGTTAGTAGTGATTTTCAGCTCCCTCCAGCCAGCTGTGTAACAACACAGCCACATACACACACACACAACATGCACATCTCCCAGACAATGGCTGCTGCGGCAAACAGTACAGCCACACACACATACATCATGCCGTAGGTGTGGAGGTTTTGATGTAAATGGCATTAGGTGTGTTATTATATAGATTTGTTGCACCTGTTTTCTTCTAGGGAAAGTAAAACATATTAATTAAAGTTCATTTTCAGTTGGATTTAATTTATTTGTCCAGTAACCTGGAGCACTTTCATTTTGAGATTTGTTTGAGTGAGAGTGAGAGAAGGTCCTGTAACTTGGTGCAGTTTTGGAGAAAATGTAAGTTATTTAATAGCATAGACTGTATATAAGAAGTGGACGTAGTCACCGTGACGTCACCTATTGGTTTGTTTGTTTTGAAGCCTCAAGTTTGGCCTTTTAGCTGTCGCCATCTTGGTTTTTGGCGGTCGCCATCTTGGTTTTTGGCTATCGCCATCTTGGTTTTTTGCAACCAGAAGTGACACGAGAGGGTGGAGCTAAGCACAACCAAATGATGAACAAGACATTTTTAGGTGACCAAAATATTACAATTAGCTTTCATGAACTGAAAACACACTGTGAAAGGGTTAAAGTTCTAAGACGGGAACACGGACGACTCCCAGACCGAACAACGCCGTGGTAGCGACCTGTCAATCGCAAGGTAGCCACGCCCTAAAGCACACTCTGCTTTATGGTCTATTTGACTCTAAATGGGACCATAATGTACTAAATAAATATCATGCTGTATTGAAGAAGACTTGACCATAAACCATAAGACCATAAACTCATGTTTACAATGTTTACTGAGGTAATAAATCAAGTGAGAAGTAGGGTCATTTTCTCATAGACTTCTATACAATCAGACTTCTTTTAGTAACCAGAGGAGTCGCCCCCTGCTGGCTAATAGTAAGAATGCAAGTTTAAGGCACTTCAGCATTGGCTTCACTCTTCAGAACTGGAGGTAGCCCACTGATTAATAGTCAGTGTTTTATTATGAACATACAATTTCAATTTTTCATGAAAGAAAAGTTACAAAAATGTTTGTGTATGCTGTCAATTACACTTGGAATTGGCCAAGAACATTACAATTGGTGCATCTCTAGCTAATAATGCTTTAATAATGCTAATGCTTTATTGTAAAGTGCATCGCCTTTTTCAATCTATTATACATACACCTGAGCTCTATGTGCATTTGAATTTGATGTTGTTAACTAAATAGATGCTCCAGTCTCTTCAATAATTTATTGCTTTAGATGTAAATAAAGAAAAACAGGAGAGGATGACAAAGAAAAGGAATATAAGCCCATGTGGAATGCTTCTTTACACCAAGACGTCTGAAGACCTTTTAAAGAAAAGGTTTGTCTAGAATTGTGGGTTTGGCCCTTGTGCAAGCTTAGCATGTGAATTGTGCAAGTGTAAAAAGCATGACTTCCTCATGGTTTCACACACATTCTTACTCGCTACCCTTATCTGGCATCTACTGGTATTCTAAGTGTTCACATAAAAGTATAAAGGAGACAGACCCGCCTGAGGAAAAGAGTTTCCTGTTTCCATATTTTAATTGATGCTAGAAAAGCCCAGTACGAGGTCAGGGTCATGAGACAATGAGAAACTGTCTTACCTCAGATCTGGAGGTATTTAGCCTTTCATTAAATCTGCAATATGATTTCTTTGGTAACATGGGGGCGGTGGAAACGAGCTGTGAACACATCACATCACCCATTATCACCTTTTAAATTGATATGGCGAACTTATTAGTATACTCAGTGCTTACACATCAATCAGATACGGAGCAACATTCGCATTAATCCTGAGGGAAATATCTGTCTCTTTAGCTGCTAAATGTTCATTATTTTCAACAGCAGCCAGGTTGCTAACTGTGTCCATCTGCTGTTTGCTGGGCAGGAACAGTACAGTGGGTTTTTTTTTTAAAGCTTTTTCAACAAGACCATAAAAGACAGACCATAAAACAAAACAGAGAGCTGTGGGACTCAAAAAAGTCCCATAAAGCTGAAGAGAGCTGCAAATTGGTCATAATTCTCTGTGGGTTTGACCCCTTTCACATTTTACATAGTTATTTGACCAATTGTTAATGGAAATATATTGATTATAGCTTATATTTGTTATGGTTTGTGAATTTAGATAATATTTTGGTAATGCAGTTTTTAGTTGCAATGAATTTGCAAATAATAAAATCTTTTGAGTTGCCATGTGTTCCTTGCATGTTTTAGGGGTATGATTTCTTTCATTTGACAAAATATATATAGTAATTATCACAGGCAAGGTAATGTGATTATATACTTTGTGGGTGAAACACATACAATATCCTGTAAATGCTAAGTTGTTGGAGCTCATAATGTTTCTTTTCAGGTGATGATTCAGCCATTTTCGAAGCTGCAGTTAGTGTTGTTAAGCTTTTTTTTGGTGCAGTTAGTGTTTATGTTATTACATAAAAGTGGTTCCTCTTTGCTAATTCAGTTTTTCCATTTCTGTTTACTATTTAGCCTATATGTCGTCATGAGTTTTGAGAAGTTGTCATTGTCAAATTTCACGTGTTTGTGGCTTTTTTTGACCAACGCTGCAGCAAGTCATGCAGCAGTCAAAAGACAGCCAGGCAGGTAAGGTGGATGCTAATTAGCGGTTAGAGTTTTAACAGTCACTGTTTAAACTGGAACTCCACCAATTTTAATAAAAGTCACTTTACTCATCACGAGGAGTACTACACAGCCAGTGAAAACAGTTGTGTCAAGGGGAACTACGCCCATTTTCAAAATGCATACATGTTATTCCTATGGTCTAAGACAGACAAAAAATATTAGTAAACATGAACTACTCTAAAACTAGAGCGCTAAAACTCAAACTTGTGATGTCATAGGGTATAAAGTGTGGATAGACAATGAATTGGGAGAGATGTTCTAGATGACACTGAGAGCACCCAGGGGAATGTTCTGAGTATATCAGGATATTTTCTGTTTCACAACTGACAACACTACAATATAATAAAGCTCATTTGGGTATAAAAAAAGAAAACAAGCATGTCTCCCACTCATTATCTATGGAGCAGCTCCAGACTTTATACTTGATGACATCACAAGTTTGAGACTGGAAATAACGGGTTTCAGAGCGCAGTGGCGTCGTTGTTGCGTTGTGTCTGAAAGGTCCTTCAGTGAGTGAGAGATGGAGAGAGAAATGGAGAGTACTAAGAGAAAGAAATACTCAAGCAGTGGCAAAACAATTATAAAAACTGATCTTCAAGTTCTTGCCAGAGGGGCGAATTATTCAGTTTTATTTCTTGAGAAATAAAAATAAAATTAAAAGTAGGCCTTTTTAACATAAAAATGCTGTTGCAGTGTACTTATTATTTTGTTATTTTCATTCTTTAAGTCACCAAAATGCAGGAAATACAGTCTCTGAATCTCAAATTTTCCTGGGGGAGGACCTCCAGACCCCCCGCTTTGGTTTAGAAATCCTCCCTATTTTTGAGGTCTCAAGGTATGTAGACAATAAGTGGGAGACTGATTTTGTTTTCTTTTTTATACCCAAGTGAGCTTCATTCTACTGTAGTGTTACAGCAGATGTTCCCATATACTCAGATCATTCCCCTGGGTGCTCTGTGTCATCTAGAACATCTCTCCCAATTCATTGTCTATGGAGCAGCTCCACACTTTATACCCTATGACATCACAATTTTGAGTTTTAGTACTCTAGTTTTTGGATTTGGGAGAGTTGTTCATGTTTACAAATATTTTTTGGACTGTCTTAGACCATAGGAATAACATGTATGAAATTTGAAAATGGGTGTAGTTCCCCTCTAATACCCCCATCTTTACAGAAGTGCAATACTAAATTGTTGGAGTACCCCTTTAAAGAAATTTTTGGGAAAAGCGCTTATTCCCTTTCTTGCTGAGAGTTAGATGAGACAATCGGTACCACTCTAATCTCGGTACGGTAAATATGAAGCTACAGCCAGCAGCTGGTTTAGCTTGGCCTAAAGACTGGAAACAGTTAGCCTAAGCCAGATCAACACCCCTGACAGTCTCAATAACAAAATTGAACCATGGTATCCACTGCGGGGCTTTTAACACTGTACTACAAGGTATGTCCTTCATTTTTCTCCGGCACACATTCCTCACAGTACACTACAAATCCGATTGATATACATTATTAAGGCTGTTCAAACAGATGATTCATTTGAACCAACAACGTGTGAGCTACTGTGCTGAATGATACACAAACAGTGACCAAGATGAATCAGCAGCAGAGGAGCCCACACCAAAACACACACTCACCTACCTACCTGACCCAACATGTGTCTCTTATTAAATCATATGCAGTCTTATGGTGTGTGATGTTGTAACAGCTGAGGTGGAGGGCGAAAGAATGTCCTGTAATGACTGTATAATGTGTGTAATGTGGGTTTTGAGACGATGGCATGTTGTGCGTGCCCGGCCTTGACGTAACTAGCGACGGTGCTGGGGGAATGACAAAGAGACCTGGTATTTCCTAAGCTCAGGAAGTAGAGGAAGTTCCCTATCAGCTTCTGAGGGAGACATAATGAAGATATACTGCAGCGCTACGTAGCAGTGTATTTAAAGGGTGTGGGAGCGGCAGGCATGTCCTAGTATGAGTCCTCCCTTATGTGGTGTTAATGATCAACTTTTGTGAAATTTACTGGCTGTTAAATTCATGTTAGGTCCCGTTGAACAACACCAGATCTTTACACAAATATTGTCGTCGTTCACCTCACTCTGCCAGCTGCTAGCCTCCCCCCTTTGTGTGTCATGGAAACAGGCTAACCTGATAACACACCACATGGCCCTTACACAGTGAATACACAGAGCTCAAGCCAGTGTTGCCAGATTTTGCGAGAGAAACAAGGAACCAGGTCTATAGAAACAAGCCCAAAAAGCGCAAAACAAGAGACCTACCTTACCTACCTACCACAATATGAGAGAGAGGCGGCCACTTGATCACTTCATATACTGTATATATAAGAAGTTATTTTGGACTGCATGCAATTCATTGCATTTTTGCATTGCATTGCATTTTTGCAACCATTTTTAGCTTGTAACTTCACAATTTTCTTGTTATAAACTAAAAGAAGTTGAACATTTAATTTATTTTTTTAATTTCATTTTTACCTTGTAACTTTACATTTTTCTTGTTAACTTAACTTAAAGAAGTTGGACATTTAATTTAATATTTGTATTTAATTTTTAGCTTGTAACTTTACATTTTCTTGTTAACTTAACTTAAAGATGTTGAACATTTAATTTATTTTCTTTAGTTCATTTTTAGCTTGTAACTTAACATTTTTCTTGTTAACTTAACTTAAAGAAATTGACATTGAAATTGACATTGACAGGAACAAGCCCAAAATTAGGAACTACACTCTAGAAACAAGTCCCAAAAAACGCAACCCGCGACTACCAATATTTGTAAGCGACTTTTCAGGAAAACAATCCCAAAGTCGCTTATAATAAGCGGACTTGGCAACTCAAGCATATGTACAGTGTGACCACACTGTGTACACACACTGTTTACATCCCTCCTTTTTTTGTGTCATGGAAATATATTTCTGATCTCTGAGCAAACGCGCACACACCTTTCGCACACTAAACATCCACACTTCACTGTATGTTGTGTGTGGTAGCCGAGGGGACGATATCCTGTGTGTGTGCCACCGCTGCTTTGTGTCGGCAGCTAAAATAAACGCAGGTGACGCATGTTTAAAGATCAGGGTCCCAGTGACGTCAGAGTCCTGAGGCCTGATTTAAACCCCTCCCTGTCTATCTTCATACATATACACACACACACACACACCAGGGAGCTGCTTTTGTTTACTGGCTGGGGTTGATTATAGCAACCCTGGAGACTGTCTGTTTGGTTAGATGCCCCCATTACGCTGCCAAATATTTGTTCATCTCTGCATGGATGAGATAAGGATGGACCTGGACTATTTCACACTTTTAATAAAACAAAAATAACCCCAGACAAAAAGCAGAGTCTGACTGTGGCATTGGAAAGAATATAACGAGGGTAAGCAATGCTTTTTTCTTCCTCTGCTGTCTCTGATAAAAGGATTTATACAGCAGACTCTGTCTTGTTCTGTAAAGTGAGAGGGATCATTTGGGCCGACCACCCAGAGCAGTCCTGGCTGTAATGGAACATTCATAACCCTCAATGGCCTCTCTGGTTACCTGGGCAACCCACTCCTCCTCCTCTTCCTCCTCCTCCTCCTCCTCCTCACTGTGAGGAAAACATCAGACAAACACAGAAACACACACTTATTGTTGGCCCCAGATGCAAATGAAGGACTCAGACACCAACCGTGAGAGTGGAGGAGGAGTTGCTCTACCAACTACCTGTTTGATCTTTTCGCTTCGAGCACCCCGCTGAACTATTTTGAGCCGTCGACTGTGACATCACACATAGCCTCCATTTAATTAGAAGATGCCTCTGATAAACTCGCCCTGGCTGGGAAGCAACACAGCCTCTGACTCTGTGACGCTCCTATTTCTGTTATCTGTGTGTTTGTCCTTGCTGGCTGGTTATTGATGCGAGAAGAAGAAGAAGAAGTCCTGGTTTGATGAGAAATGATTGTGGCGGGAGCTTTCATATCTAAATGCCATCTTCTGATGGATTGCGTGGAGGGGAGCAAGTGGCGTTCTGGTGGTGGTGTGAAGACAAGGGCTTGGCCCTATATTTCCAAGTACACAGGATCCATACTTCTCTTTTCGACTTTTTTTTACCTACTATTAATTAAACCAGACATAAACGTGACTTGAATTTAATTTGAAAATACCTTTAAACAGTGTGTAGGATTTGGCAGCATCTAGTGGTGTGGTTGCAGAATGCAACCAACTGAGTACCCCTCCATTCACTCCTCCCTTTCCCTTTGCAAAATTGTGGTAACGCCATCCTTACCATAATAACGCTACTTTAGGAGCAACAGAAGTCAGACGGCGGCTGGCGGTACCACGGTTTGGCACTCTGCGGCTCACGTTACCGCAGTTTCGCAAGCGTGTCGGAGAACTACGGTGGCCTTCAGGTATTGTAAAAACGTGAAAGGCTCTCTCTAAAGCCAGTGTTTGGTTTGTCCATTCTGGGCTACTGTAGAAACATGGCGGAGCAACATGGCGGACTCCTTGAAGAGGACCCGCTCACTATGTAGATATGAAGGGCTCAGTCTAAGCTCACGAAAACACAACGATTCTTAGTTTCAGGTGATTATCCACTAATGATAACAACGTTATGAATATTCTATTCTATTCCTGCTAATAGATCCCCCAACATTTTACACACTGTTCTTTGAATATTACTTTACTATTACTGTTAGGAGCTTCTCATCACGAATAATGAAAGTGATAGTTTACCGGCCCACCATTCCCAATGATTTACTACAGCAGTGATTCCCAACCCGAGGTACTGCAGCTGCCAGATTGTAGAGTAGCTCAACTGAAATTGCTATACCATAAAAAAAAAGTCCACATATTGAGCCAGTTGGAACACCTGAACACTACTCGTTGTGGTTGGGAGTGTGTGAAATCCAGGGCTGCGGTTGACTAGTCTTTTTTGCTTCGGAAGGTTCCTAACTGAGTGAAATGACCCATAATTATCAAAATAGCATGTACCATGATAGGAGCTGGTTGAATTCTCTAAATGATAAGGAAAGGTGCTTCAGTGCTTTCTTTCTTATCTCCTTTAGCATAGGGTACACTGGACCATTCTTTATGAAAGGAAAGGAGATAATGCCCACAATTCTTTTTGGCAGCATCACAGCAGTCACCACGTCAATAACATCTGCCGTTACATAATTACGTAGCCTAGTGTAAGTGCAGTCGGATTCTCTGGGTAACGGTTAAAAGGTTGAATTTTCATCCATTTTCCAATACTTTTAGCTAACTATTAATAGTTAATCGATAAATGGTTGAAAAGTGGTAAATTGAGACCTGACTAAACTGATCTAAAATATTGCAACAATATCCACTTTTATGTAATTAATGGTATTTAAAAAACTTTGCCAAAATTTGGCATATGATGGGTGGCATTGATGAAGAGGTATTTGGGGGGGAAGTTGGGTACCACTGAACTGAACCACTCTATATGTTCAGTCTGAAATAACTGTCCATCTACAGTCTCTCTGAATTAGACCGGTATCTAAGTAGACCACTCACTCTAATAGCTAAATGATGGATCTACTTCACATATACTGTCAGTCTCTCTGACTTGTAAGAGGTAAGTACTACAGGTCATAGTTTGAACAATATTGCCCCCTTGTGGTTTCAAATCATGTATTGAATGATCACAGGGGAATCAATGATTTTTTGTTTTGTTTTACAGATCTTGATAAATATATAGTGTTTTGAAGCATAGTGTAGAAATATATATGTGTGTGTGTGTGTGTGTACATGCAGGATACAGCTGGGCAAGAGCGCTACCGTACCATCACCACAGCCTACTACAGAGGAGCCATGGGCTTCCTGCTCATGTATGACATCACCAACCAGGACTCCTTCAACGCAGTTCAGGACTGGTGAGTCCGACATTTTTAAAACATTTGGTCTTTTAATACTAACTCCAGGAGATTATGTTTTTTCTTCCCATTTGTCATTTAGTTAGATTATCTGAAAATTGTTAGGCCATGGACCAAGGAAGAAATATTTGGTATGGATAGCCCCACCATGTGGTCAATTACGAAGCCCTTTTGCTTATAAGTCTGGAAGTGTGAGGTGTAAAAGCAATCAACCTATGGTTTTTATGGATTCCTTCGACTATCTATCCATATTGGTCATGTCCATTTCTGTATTAAATATATATGTTGGGATCTATATTTCTTTATAGATCTATGTTTTCGTTTTTTACTGCTTCTGTTCAATCATATAGACTGTGAAACTTGATGTCTATCCTACAGGGCAACGCAGATCAAGACGTACTCATGGGACAATGCTCAGGTGATCCTGGTTGGTAACAAGTGTGACCTGGAGGACGACAGGATCGTACCCACAGAGGATGGCCAGAGACTGGCAGAGGATCTAGGTAGAAACTCTGTTTCTCACAGTTTTACCTGTTTGTAAAACTTCTACCTGCCAGCTTCTGCCAATAGATATCGTATTCATACATCTACTGTTATTTATTCATACTGTAGTAAATGAAATGAAATCATGTTCTCAGGTTTCCAGTTCTTCGAGGCCAGCGCCAAGGACAACATCAACGTGAAGCAGGTGTTTGAGCGTCTGGTGGACGTCATCTGTGAGAAGATGAACGAGAGCATGGAGGGAGACATCAACCTCGTGTCCAACCACAGGAACCAGGCCCTTAAAGACTCGCCTTCAGAGAGCCACGGGGGATGTGCTTGCTAAACCATCTGCCCTCGTACCAGCTCCCCCAACACACACATATACTGATACTCATACATGAAGACCTTCCTTCTCTGTGCCTCAACCATGTAAAGTGCTGCATCTCTTCCTCTCTCTTCACTCCAGCCACACAGCTCAGCACGAACCAAAGGATAGCTAGCTGAGATAATCTTCATCAGCGCTGTCAGACCCCTCCCCTCTTTCAGTGTTTTACCTTAAAGAGGCCCACTTTCTGTCTCTGTTTTCAGCTCTGTGGTGAGCTGATAGTCCACTAAAGCCTGCCCTGTGTTCTGTCCACCCCCAACGTCAACCGCCTTGACCACCATAGCATTTTAAATTTTACTGTATGTCAAACATTTGTTCAGTGGCTTTCATTTCCTCAGATAGCTAGAAGCTAGTGATGCCAAATAGTGTCTGTAGATGGCTGTACTTTTGGCATTTATTGTTTTGTTTGAGATTAATACAGTACATGTGCTTAGGTTTCAGTTTTGTACTTGAAATGATGAATGTCTCAAACAAGGGCATATTGAGCTTTGTAAGGCTTAAAGGAACAGTTCCTCAGTTTGAAATGCGTTTACTTGCTATCTTGTCGAGAGTTAGAAGAGAAAATTGATACCACTCTCATGTCTGCATGCTAAATATGAAGCTACAGCCAGCAGCCGGAAAGCCTAGCTTAGCATGAAGACTTTTTTTGTGTTTTGTATGGATAAACAAACAAGACATAGCATTTGGATTTTGGTACCTTTGGACCGAGCCAGGCTAGCTGTTTCCTCCTGTTTGCAGGCTTTATGCTAAGCTAACCGGCTGCTGGCTGTAGCTTCATATTTACAGTGCAGAGTGATCAATCTTTAAAGAGGACCTATCATGCTTTTGTGCTTTTTCCCTTTCCTTTAGTGCGTTATATAGTTTTTGTGCATGTAAAAGGTCTGCAAAGTTACAAAGTCCACACCAAAGGGAGTTACTCTCCCCCACAGAAACACTGCTCCTGAACTGCCTGAAACGCCCTGCTTGAAGTCCCGCCTTTTCTTCCGTAACGTGTTGATGTCACCAAGTAACACATTTGCATATTACCTGCCTAGTGGCTAGTTTGGCGCAAGCTCAAACAAAGCTAGTTAGAGCGGAGTCTGAAGAGTTTGGTTCGGTTGACCAATCACAACAGAGTGGGCCAGCTGACCAATCGGAGCAGACTGGTCTTTTCAGTCTGAAACAGAGCGTTTCAGACAGAGAGTGAAAAAAGCACGGCTGGTGTAAGAAAAATAAAGTGTTTTTTGAACATTAAAGCATGTAAACATGTTCTAGTAGAAACCCAAAATACAAGTATGCACCTGAAAATACGCATAATAGGTCCTCTTTAAAAGAAATTGGATTCCATCAAATGTTGAATACACTTAATACAATAGGGATATATCAGTACAGCGCAGCCAAATTAAATTAATTTTGAAAATAAATATATGCCTTGTTGTTCCTGGGGTTAAAATCATTAACCCAATGGGTTCCCAGATTGCATTTCGGCCAATGCATTCCGCCTCTTTTGCTCTCCACATGGACCGTTTACCTGCATTCAACCAAAGCCTGCTTGAACGTGATTGGTCAATACTACTCGGACTGCCAACGGAAACCAGAGCGCTTCCGATACCAAAACCTTGTCCCGTTGCCTACAGATTCTGCATATGAATGCAGAATCTTTTGTTTATAGAGATTACTTATTATGAAGATCAAGCATCAATCAAGATGATAATGAAAACCAACAGAATGTCATAATGAACCAGTCTTTTACTGCCCTTTGCCTCCCTCAATGCCTCTCGGAGGCTATTGAAGCCTTTTCTTGTGCACTAACGCTGAGACAGCCGGAGGATTGTGATGGTGATGCTAAATGTTGAGCTCTGCTCTCTTCACAGTGCTCGTGTGCTTGTGCGAGGAAGTCGTTTAACACCGGTGACACTTGTACTTGTCGCGTGACCTGCCACATGGCATGTCCTCACTCACCCCTTTGTGCCACTCTTTCTTTAACGCCTTCTCTCACACTCACACACTCTTCTTTCACCTTGACACACACACACACACACACACACACACCAATCCACTAACTGCACTAACTGCATGGCAAAAGAGTCGGCATGGCAAACCTACTATGCTTAAGTATTTACAAAGTGGTGAATTATCTTTTTCTTCTTGTTACTGACATAATGACTGTTTTGTGGAAATGCAGCACAGTGTGTGTGAGTATGTGGGTGTGTGTGTGTGTGTGTGTGTACTCTGAAAGGGAAGAACAGTGATCTCTGAGAAGGATAACTGTGCTGTGGCCACTATCAGGAAAAACAATGAGCTGGTGCAGAATGTGTTACTTTATATGCGATTACTGTAAATCTCATCTTCTCATTGAAGTGAATAAAATAGATTTTATCTTCATTCCACTTTATGTTATGTTTGCTGTCCGTTAAACTGTACATTACGTAGCTTTTTTTTTTGTTCCTTTACACCATTTTTGACATTTCAGTATTGGAACGGTCGACCTTCCCGTGTCCTGATTGAAATTTGAATTGTCTTTGGATTGCACCACCAATTGGGAATGGAAAGAAACTTACAAAAAAGGCACATCTTTTTGCTGTTATTTTCTGTTAATTGTCGTTTACAGTGCCATTTGACCATCCCTGTCCACGTGCCGACTACTGACCGTCAGTTAATATCAACCATAACCTCTGCATCACGATAACAGCCTCACGTTGTCATGGCAAAGCCCACACAGCTCGGAGGTTGGGTCACTCACTAACTTGGTGATCGGCCCTGCTGCTGTATGAGCCTGTGGTCAGTTATCTCTCCTGCCAGTGTGTGTGCTGCTGAATAGTGATATAGTTTTCAGATATCTGATATTAGCATCTCATCTGCATGGCTTTAACATGAGGAGGCTGTGTGCATAACACTACATTTGTTTTTCAACAATGTGTGCAGGTTTGCAATGTATTTAAATGGAATGAAGAGGCATCGCTGAGCATTTAATATAATATCTGTGATAGTTTGACAAAAGTAGCTTACACTGGTGGCTGCTGCTTGAATACATATTGAATGTGCTACTGATATTTGATGAATTTTTAACCAATTTGTCCGGTATCTGCAACAAACTACTGACTCTTTTGACGCTTTTGTACAAATAAGTCTGTAGCTGTTAGTCTGGGGTTTGTTCTTTCTTTCTTTCTTTCTTTCTTTCTTTCTTTCTTATATTTAAGATCTATTTGTTTTCATGTGTTATATTCCTGATTGGTCGCTTTCTAAAAGAGGGGAGATCAGATTTAGGGATGCACCGATCCGACTCTTTCAGTCCCGATACCGATACCTGGGCTTTGGGTATCAGCCGATACAGAGTACTGATCTGATACAGAGTACCGATCCGATACCAGTGTTTAATTAATATGCTGTATGCCTCACTGTGTGGAAGTGACTGGGATCATTCTTTAATGTGTAAGGCAACATCAGGCTTGAACCCATCGAATTCTTTGGCGTGATGCTTCTGGAGGTGCTTGATTAAGTTGGTTGTATTAATTTAAGCAATAGCTCATGACAGGCTGTGGTATGTTGCATATTCTGGGCAACATTGTGGAACCTCCTCTTTATGTAGCGCTGCGTGTCGTTTAGCGGCTGGATTTTTTTTTCTGGAGATGAACGTTAATGTTTCCATTTTTTAGCGGGATTTGGCAGCTAACTTTGTTACTTTGTATCTGTAACCTGTTCTGTGTTGGAGGAAGTGATCCCCCCCTGTGACTGTTGCTAAGCGACCACGACAACACATTGGCAACGATTTTTTTCTCAGACGTGGAGTGATACTGAAAGTGCGTCATCCAGAGTAGGGTCTCATGACCACGCCCCCTTTTGGGGGTAAAACAATCCCGTGTCCCCCATAGTCAGTAACAGAAGAAGTTGAAACATGTCTCCAAATTTCTACTTTAAACAAACTGGTGATAGTAATAACGCCAAGCCCAAGAGTTGCTGTGTAGTTGGTTGCACCAACAATAAATCCAAAAACACTGATCTCCGATTTGTTCCCCTGCAATGTCCTAAAAAAGATATAATAGAGGGGCTTTATGGCTCCAAGCTACAGACCAGACAAGCGTCGTGTCATCACCGGGGATGAGAGGGGGAAAGAAAGAAACTCACTGTCACAGGAGAGAAAATTATTAAAAGTTGTTGTGTAGCGGGTTAACTGAGGCTTTCACACTGAGATTTGAGGCACATACGATACGTTAATATTCACTGTCAGTGAGGTAAATCATTAAATGATGCTGGTGACGGTGACTAGCGTGGCTAGCTAACGATAGCTTGAGTGTGAGGCTGCTGCAGTAATACAGTCACACATTAACGTTATAGCAGCATCCGACTGTCGTCTCCAACTAAATCTCAGCCTATAGATCAAACAGTTGGCTATCAACATGTTGGTTATATACAGACAACACTTAGCCTAACGTGATTCAATCAAATATGTATAGAAGTCTGGATAAGCAATATTCGGCCACTGTGTTGGACGGGGGAAGACTGAAGGGACATGGCGGCGATCAACCTTAATTTATTAAGGTATCGCGAACGCTCAGGTGCAGGCAAGATGTGTGTATAAAAAGAAACATTTGTATAACAAGAGATGAATGTATACGGACCTGTCAAAATTACAATCCAAACATACGTCAAACTGCATTGAAGTCTAACGGATTTTCGGTTTTCTTCCCCCAAAAGGCGGCGTGGCCTTGACTTGTTTGCGAAGTACCGTATGTGCCGGTCTGATATATTATATCACGGCTATGAACCAATCAGATTGCTTGATTTCAGCTACCCGTTTTATAATTTGCAGTGCTACTGCCACCGCTCAAAACATTGGCTTTGCAGATATTGCAAGTAGCTGTAGAACTTGTTGGCGTAGCGAGCGTGAAATACCTCCAAACGGCTGACATGTTTGTTGTTAGCTCCCTCAGCTATGCGATCTTTCGGTGTGCTGCTGACGTAAGCAGAACTGAATTAAATAGGTTGGCCCGATTGTCACCGATACCCAATCCAGCTTTTTGAGTCAGTAGCAACCCGATATCCGATATCGGATCGGCGCATCCCTAGATCAGATCATTGGATCCATTTATTTTAGGTTCCGAATGTGTTGGATGGAAGCATTGTGAAAAAATGCATCTTATAAACAAGAATAAATTGAGTATGTGGAAATGTGTATATGAAAATAAAGAATATATTCATTACAAAAAGTGGAGCTTAATTGCCAATTCTTGTGTTCCTTTTAGTGATCAGAGAGTGCACAATATAGTGACAGCAGCATCTAAAGTGTAATTTATGATTTCCTAACCCCAAAACAGCAGGTCAAGGCTCGTTTTATCTGAAGAACCAGAGAAACCACAGTCTGCCATTGTACTCCACTACAATACAGATTTCCTCATCTCCTTCCTGCCACCATAAGACACAACTACCTTCCCTTGTGCAGGGCCTCTGGCTATATACTTTAAAACTGAACTTATATGGAGTTCACTAAAAAAAAGATGTGGAGCTGAATTTAACCAGTTCAAATGTGTCGTCATGTGAGTGAAATGCAGCTTCAGTAGTACCCACTTCACTGGGATCAGGCTGTTTTCTCCTCCTTCCTTATGATGTAAAGAGGCGCTGAATTGCATTTAAACTGCCAGGGATGGGGATGGGCCGCTATACGCCCCCCTGGGCTGCTTATCATGGGTGAAGAAACAGGGCTGCCTGCAGCGCTGATAATGCTGGTCAAACTAAGAAAACGTGGGTGCAGGGAGTAGATAAGAAACCGTTTAGGTCCGCTTCTTAGGTGTGTGAGTACTCTGTGGTTTCCGTTACTTGGTCACATGCAGGGATTAGGTTGGCCCGGGGCCAGTTAGGGGGCAGGGGCTGAGCACCACCTCCTGACAGCCACCCTGAGAGGGGTCATCACCTCTCAGCTAAAGGTCACCCACGAGACAGGGGCTAAGAAATACCCATTTAAAAACATAGAAAATATTCCTTTTATTTATCTTTATTCTATCTATCTATCCATCTATCCATCTATCTATCTATCTATCTATCTAGTCAATTCAATTCAATTCAATTCAATTCAAATGCTTTATTGGCACGACTGTCAAGTGAACAATATTGCCAAAGCGTCAATTCAATAATAAATTAAAAAAAACAAAATAAAACAAAAACATACAGTATATATACATATATACAATTCATTAAGCAAATTACAATATATAGATATTTAAAAAAAAGAACATGCATGTAAATGGTAGAAAACAATAAAGAAGTATTTAATGTTTGTTGTGTCAATCTATCTATCTATCTATCTATCTATCTATCTATCTATCTATCTATCCATCCATCCATCCATCACATCCCAACACGTTTGCGCGCTTTTACGCACGTCCAAGGCCATCACTTCCTCAGAGTGGTAAACATCAATGAGCGCATGATTCCAGCCCATCAACAACATAGTAAAAAGTTGTGCAACAGTTCACTCGCCCCACCTCCCCTCCACTGACCTTCTGGAGAGAGTAAACAGTTCGGCTCCACACACACCTTATCGCTCACAAGCAGGCGCGTAACCGCTCTCCATGGTATCTCTCCATCTCTCCATGGTAGGTATCTAAACAAGAAAACAAACCTCCCCACTGCGAGAGCTGCAGCAGCACGTTACAAGCAGGTTGTTTTTCTAGTTATGCCGGCGGGCAACAGAAGACCAAAGTCTTTCTGTCCACAAAGAAGACAAAAAGGATGAGATTATGCGATCACCTGAGCCGACTGTTGGCGCTTTACGTGATATTGTGCGCCATGCGGACAGCTGCCATCGTCCAGGGCGCACGAGATTTTGGAAAAAAAGGTAAGAGCAAAAGTTTTTTTTTTTTTTACCAGCATTTGGATAGACCACGTTCTTTCTTTGATTTGTTTTATTTGACATAAATATATAAATATGTATATTCTCCTGGGAACCGAGTTAAAAAAAAGTGTCTTCCAATTACTTTTTTTTGTGATTTCCTTCCTATTTAGGGTTAAAAGAAAATCTTAACAATTTAGGCTTGTTAAACTTTATTTTTATTGTCCACTGTGGTGGACTACAGGACTATTTCAGTGTGAAAAGACTAAAAGAAAATGAACAGATTATGGCTGTAGAGTGATATTAAACCAAGAATACATTCAAATTGATTAAAAAACAAAACAACACATGCCATATCACTGGAAAGCCCACGATGTCCTGTTTACAACACACCAGGGGTTGATATAGTAGGTCAAAAGAGTAAGAGGATATGCATGTGGACAAAATGTCCACTACAGAGGACACATGTCAATGGGCTGGGTCTCAGGAGGATATATAACAGATCATATACAAATACATATCCATTGAGAAAATGTTGAAGATAACACAATAAATTTAAAGGATGACTTGCTTCATTCTTCTAATATAGGTGATTTCATATTTATAATAACAATAACAAGCTTCTCTCCCACTTGCCTGTTACCCCCCCGACCCCCCTATAACTTCACTTCCTCAGTGTCCATGCTGCTGAAAGAGGAGCCAGAAAACCCCAAGTGCTTCGTTGAAGGCAGGAAGGACTTCACATGCTTCTGGGAGGAAGATGAGGAGAGGTCTGGCTCTGTGGATCAGTACTCTTTCACATACAACTACCAGTAAGTCACACTCAGTAGTGTAGCACGCCATGTGGTGTCCAATATGCTCATTATACTGTACAAAACTGGTGTTCTCTTTCTATTTTATTTTTCCAATAGGTTACAAATTAAACTATATTCTAGTTAATAAATCAGGGTGATTGAATAATTGATTAAAGGATTAAGAACTGTTTTTACAGACTTGTTTTAGGAGCCTTAATAAAAGGTCAATACATCAGTCTAGATCAGGGGTCGGCAACCTTTACTATCAAAAGAACCATTTTAGGCAAAAAAAAAAAAAAAAAAATTTGCCCGGAGCCGCAAAACATTTGCAGTGAGGTAGGGGTCACATTGAGGGAAAATAATCGGAGATTTCGAGAATAAAGTCACATTTTTATGAGAAAAAAAGTCATAATATTACCGAAATAACGTCATAACTTTACGAGAAAAAAAGAAAATAACTTTTAAAATTACTACTACTATACTACTATACATATATATACTAATATTATAACTTTATTCTCATAATACTACGACTTTTTTCTCGTAATATTATGACTTTATTCTCGAAATCTCAGATTTATTTTTTTTCCTCAATGTAGCCCTAATACTCCGTCGTACCGTCGTACCATAGACCTACAACAATGATAAATAAAAATGAAAATGTAGACAATAAACAGTTATTCATTTCCACAATTTTTTTTAAAAAACCCACAGGGAGCCACTGGAGAGGGGCTAAAGAGCCGCATGTGGCTCTGGAGCTGCAGGTTGCTGACCCCTGGTCTAGATACATGAAACAATAGCACAATCCAGCATAGTGCTATGTCCGAATTCTTAGTGGCCTCATTCAAGGATAAAACCCCTCTCTCTGAACCCACAGTGCGTTTGTCTTCCTCTGTCCCGAGCAGGAAAGAAAACAGCAGCAGGTGCCCACTGAGAGCCCTCCCTGCAGCGGGCGGGAAGAGGCTGTACGTCTGCCATCTGAACCGAACCCAGATGTTCGTCCAAATGGACATACGAGTTCATCGAGAGGGAATGCTCATCCACAATCGCAGCCTCCTCATCGAGCTTGTCTGTGAGTTATTTTACTGCTAACTGGGCCACACTACCTTCACTAAACAGCACAGTCTGAGGAGTGCATTTGAAAGGTGTGAGTGAGAATGATGGATTACATTCATTTTCATTGCTTCTAAAACTCCCAATAATTCCCGTTTTTAAAAGCTGCTATAATTGATATTTTTTATATTAAAAGGAGAGTGAGTAGCATTTAGGGGGATCTATTGGCAGAAATTGAATATAATATTAATAAGTATGTTTTCTTTAGAGGATAATCATCTGAAAATAAGAATTGTTGTGTTTTCGTAACCTTAAAATGAGCCGTTTATATCCATATAACTAGCGGGTCCTCTTCACAGAGCCGGACGCCAGAACAGACAAACCAAACACTGGCTCTAGATAGGGCCATTCGTGTTTCCGTATTTCATGTCAGCCACCATAGTTCTCCTACACGCTTGGCACATGGGAGAAGTTTCAGTTGGTTTCAATCTGCAACCTCACTGCTAGCTTCTTCCAAATCCTACACACTGCACCTTTAACAATTGATCACATGACAACTTGTATGTGAAAATAGTCACTTATAGTGCCAAAGTTGGAGAGAATTATCACCTAAATCTGCAGTTCCGGTCAGCTCTACAGAGTGTTTTAATGTATTTCAGTTTACCGTTTGAGTTTTACGGTCCACAACTTTACTGTTTTGGTTCACTCTCATGGCTCTCATCTGTTGTGTTTAGAGAAAAAGCCCTAAAAACCCACTGTACGCTACCTGCCCAGCACCAAACAGCATACAGACAAAGTTAGTGACTACCATATTTAACATAGTGGAGCATTTAGCAGCTAAAGAACCAGATATTTCCCTCAGGAGTTGGTAGAAACCAAAAACAGAGATGAATGACACGATAATGTGCAAGGCAAAAGCATGTAATAAGAACGCCATTCTTGCTTTTGGTGTGTCATTGTATGCCATGTAGTCTGTAGGCTACTGACCCGTGCAAAAATGCTACGCTATGCTGGTACTGCACCTTCATAGATGCATGTAATATTCACGCCTCGGTGAGGCAAAACGTGAAACTGATGCTATCCTCTGGTGGACATGCGGGTCTATTACACGTTTTGGCGTGATACCGGGTTGCATCAGGATAAGTGCAGCAGTGTTTTATGGTGTGACAGACTTTTGGTGAGGAATAATCTTTTCCTCGACTTCCTTCAAAATCCTCCCTAACAAGCTGCCTCCTGTCTGTCTGCTCGGCAGTTCTTCTGGATCCTCCGGCTAACGTGACGGTGAGCAGCACGGATCAGCAAGGCCAGCTGAATGTCAGCTGGGTGCCTCCTCCTCTCAAGTACATGGATGACAGCATGATGTACGAGGTCAGCTACGCTCCGGCAGACAGCCACATGGGGCAGGTATGACGGTTATTTTAACGCCTTGCATTACCTCACTGATACGTTAGAGTTGGAATGAAGCTTTGAGCATTTTGAGTTTGTTGAATGGAAGGTGCACATATGGGCTTGTATTGATGAGTTGAGGACTGTTTTGCAGGTCGAGGTGGTACGAGCCAGCTCAGAGTTGATCCTGAGAGGCCTACAGCCAGGCATGAAGTACAAGGTGCGAGTCCGTGTAAAGCTGGACGGGATTAGCTACAACGGCTATTGGAGTGCCTGGAGTGACCCGGTGTTCATGGAAACACTGCCTGCAGGTGACTATTCATTCACATATGCAATAGAAATATGACTGTCACATATTGCCATTAGCATATGCATCTCTTGAAAGGGAATATATAGTCCCACATTTTTACTGTAGGCCTACATGCATAGATCCAATACACATTCTTTTTTCTTTTGCTTAGTTTGTTCCCAATCATAGACTGTATATAATAAGTGGACATAGTCACCGTGACTTCACCCATTGGTTTGTGGACTGCCGTTTTTAAGTCTTGAGTCCGACATTTTGGCCATTGCCATCTTGGTTTTTGGCAACCAGATGTGACATTTTTAGGTGACCACAATATTACAATTAACTTTTATGAACTGAAAACACAGTGTGGAAGGGTTAAAGTTGTAAGACGAACACCCAGACCGGACAATGCCGTGGTAGCGACCTGTCACAAGGTAGCCATGCCCTAAAGTATCCCCTGCCTTATGGTCTACTCTGGACATGGTCGAATCTAAATGGGACCATAATTTACTAAATGAACATCATGCTGTATTGAAGAAGACTTGAAACTAGCGATTGAGACCATAAACTCATGTTTACAATGTTTACCGAGGTAATAAATCAAGTGAAAAGTAGGCTCATTTTCTCATAGACTTCTATACAATCAGACTTCTTTTTGCATCCAGGGGGGAGTCGCCACCTGCTGGCTGTTAGAAAGAATGCACGTTTAAGGCACTTGTGCATTGGCTTCACTTTTCAGATCCAGATGTAGCCCACTGTTCTGTTCCAAATGCAATGACCAATGTTTTTTGATCATTCTGTGCCTCCTCCAGAACTCGACCTACTCATCACATCCCTGACTCTCATCATCTCTTTCATCCTCATTGTGCTGTCTCTCACCATACTCCTGTCCCATCGGAGGTCAGATAACCAGCAATACATAACTTATTTACTAGCCACAAAAAAAAGGTTGCATCTTACAGTACTGATTAATGGAAAAACAACATGTAGAATTATATTTTCAGCATTTGTGCTCTTTTCAGGTTTGTTGTAAAGAAGATTTGGCCGACTATTCCAACTCCTGACAGCAAGTTCAAAGGCCTTTTCACTGTTTATGGTGGCGACTTTCAGGTAAGAATAAGACATTGACGTGATTGTCATGTTAATCCATCCAATGGTAAAAACACATTTCACTCAATACCACAAATGTCAACCTCATAGCGTTGCAGGAAAATTCAGGAGAGTACCCTCTTCATGTCAGAAAATTAAGTCAAAGTCAGTCTTCTTACAGTTTTCATAATCGTTTGTTGTGTTTTTGTACAGGCGTGGCTAGGACAGACCAACGGAGGCATTCTGCTGACGCCAGATTTCTTCTACTCAGAAGAATGCCCATCTCCTCTGGAAGTCCTGTCAGAGCTCAGCCCTTGCCCCTCACTGTCTTTTCCGCCATTGCCACCCAAGGCCTCTAAAGCTTTGACCACAGGCAGAAAGGAGGACAATGACGCAATGACAGGGCTGGACGAGAGAGAGCCGTTGGAAAGGGGTGATTCAGCTCTGACAGAGCGATGGAGATCCACACCACACGACCACTGGCTGATGGACCGCTTACGGGCGCACCACCAGAACCCAATTCCCTGCTCCCAATCCTCTCTGCTGGAGTCCCAAGACGCCTACGTCACCCTCAGTGCCAACAACCACGGCGAAGACGAACACCTGGATGACGTTCCCGAGGAGGCCTTACCCCTGGAGGTGCTTTTTGCCTCCAGAAAGACAGTGTCGTGTGAATCTCACTCCGACCTCGGATCTGTGCAGCAGAGCTCCGGCTCGAGTCGCCTTTCGTCACAGTCCAGCTTTGAGTACCCAAACCACGCCTGGATGACCAAAGGCCCTGGGTACACCTACATGGCAGTGGCAGATTCTGGGGTCTCTATGGATTACAGCCCCATGAGCAGAGTAGAGGACATTGGAAAGGTGGTTATCTACGCCAATGATTACAAGAACGAGATCCCTGCTCATAGAAGACCCTTCCTGCCGACGCAACACCCCGTCCACGATGACGGCTGAGAGGGAGCAAAGCTGGATGGGCTGCATAATATGGACTGAGTCTTGCAGTCTCGCAGGCTCGGTGAAGGGTTTTTGGATATTCACCCAAAGTGCCATAGCCTCTTATCATCTGTTAAGAAAGGTGGACCAAGGATTTGGGAGCAGACTGATACCGAGGTTTAAGATAATGGACTCAGGAGGATGAGTCCGCTGGATGTACATACATCACTTCTACTTTATCCAAACCACAGCCGTGGTTTACACCAAATACTGATATTAAGTGCAAAAGTCTGCATGCTGATCTGTAAGTATCCTATCCTGTAGATCAGAGCAGAATTATTATAATTCACCAAAATTCAAATGTACCCATAATGATTTCCTATTTAAGCTAAGTGTACTTTTTTTAAGTTTAAATCACAGAATGGCTTTAGGTTCAAATACAGTACAGGCATCCTGAAATGGAAGACTGAACAATTCAGGCCAATGCTCTTTCCCTGTTCCTTTGATATGTCTTAAAGGATAGGGCTGGTGATATTCCACATTTTTTTGAATTGTCAACAAATCCTGCCTACAAGTGTTGACTGTGTAACCAAAGCCTGATTCGATATATCCTCTCTCTAATCATTCAACTGTCTTGACGACGTTGAACGCTTGCAAGTTGTTCACATGGAAATCTTTCCCATTTCTACCATCCATCCCATATGACAAGCGCCAAACGGCAAAGTAGTCCTTTTACTAAATGCAAATGTCAGCATGCTACATGCTCACAGTGGCATTAAATGATTGTGAAGCTATATCAGTCTGTATCAAAGTGTTAGACAGACAGACAAACATTGCCTTTCTTAGAACCACGTAACTAGCATGCTTAAATTAACATAGGTACATGTGATTTATTTTGAGTCAAACTCACATACACCATCGTGCTTACTAGAGCACCAAATGTGTATTAATCCACTGCTGAAAATAGTCCCCAACAAATGTACCATTTACTCCTGTTTGACTAGTGTTTGTTAAAAACTACAGTGCCCAGCTGTTTTAGGAAATTAGAGAGTATTTAAAAAAATAAATTATACTATATATTTGTGACCCGTTTTTAAAGATTTACGTCTTCAGTAAGAACCAATGGGCTTGAGGTTGAGTGCCACAGACAGGATAGGAAAGTCTGAAGGTATTGAGAAACATACTGTTGGTTTCAGGATTAGCGGACAATAACAAAAATATAGAATATTGCTAGCCACACTTTAAAATATCCTCAAATTTAGGTCAAAGAGCTTACACTTGAACCCCGCAGCCATTATGTCATTGTCATTTCCAAATCGGAAAAAACTCACTGTATTTGTAAATAATATTATGGTGATATTTGTACTTTATCACAAACGCAGAATTCTGGAACAAATGAAGTATAATTATTACTACTGTAGGCAATATTCATTCTTACGTAACTGTAGTTGTTAATGTCTTTCTTGCCGTGTTTAAGTTGTGTTTTAGTCACTGCTGCCATCTAAAGAGCAGATCATGTACAGTATGTCTTAACCTTGATGTTTCTATTCAAAACATTTAAATTCATTGTAGTTTTTAAATCAAACTGAATCATTTCTAGATGTTTTGCATGCTTGTTTGCTTTTGTGGCTTATGAAAAATATCTTGTAATTGAAATTGTAGCTACTCTAAATATATATAAAACATATCTATGCATTGTTGAATTCTATTTTTGACAACTGAAGTTATAGACACAAAAAGGAAACAAAGCTCAAAACTCAGAACCAGCTGGCTGTCTCTTACAAGTTGTTGCGTGTTTTTCACAACAGCAATTAATGATTTATCAAATATGTTAAAAAAACAAAATCATATTTTTTAATACACATTGTTCTACATTTGTGGATAACATAATATTTAAGCAACATATATTTTAAGAGAAAGTTAGCCTAATAGTGGTTTACTGAAAAGTAGAGTCTTATTTTGTTCCATGTTTTTCTTTTTCAGAAACATTCAAAATAATATTCTGTGTTGATTATGATATTGTTTATTTTTCAAAACAAGTATTTTCTTTATTTCTTCTGATTTGTAAAATACTTTAACTGTGATATCAGCCTCTTCAGTCCAATGTTAGTCGCTCCAATGTAGTAAACCAGTGGTTCTCAACCTGAGGGACAGGACCCCTCTAAGGGTTGCAAGATAAAACTGAGGGGTCACAAAATGATTAAAGGGATAAGACAAAAGAAAAAAACATGAATATGCTTTACAAAATATATGTTTATTTTGATGTACAGTGTATATGTCTGCCCTTTTTCAGACTTTGTTTTAAGGGGTCCTGAGCCAAAAATGTTGGTAACCACTATTCAATTTTCAAAACAATCCCATTCATCAATGTCTATGTAAATGTTTTCATTGTGTAAGATTTTATTCATGCGTTTGACAAAGCTTTATGTCATTAAAAATTTCAACTTATTAAATGTTGTACATCTACAACCACTGTGGTCCTTTTAGCTGATATCTGAAAGGGTGAGCAGAGCAGATTACATCATGCTGTATCAGTGATAAGACAACAAGGAAAGGCATGGCTGAAAACATCCTTTCTGCCCCCCCCGAAAAGCCCAGTCTGCTCTGATTGGTCAGCTGGCCCACTCTGTTGCGATTGGTCAACCGAACCAAACTCTTTGGACTCTGCTCCAGCTCCGCTCTAACTAGCTTTGTATTGAGGGCGTGCCAAACTAGTCGCTAGGCAGGTATTATGCAGATTTTGTTGTTGATGATGTGTTACTTGGTGACATCACTACATTACGGAAGAAAGGCAGGACTTCAATCAAGGCGTTTCAGGCAGTTGGGGAGAGTAACTCCTTTTGGCGTAGACTTTGGGCTTTGTAACTTTGCAGACCTTTTACATGCACAAAAAACTATTTAACACACTAAAGGAAAGAGAAAAATCAAAAAAGCATAAAAGGTCCTCTTTAAATTGAAAGCAGGGGGGCTAAAAAATTTGCATTTTCTTTGAACAAAACTCCCTGAGTGAACAAATGAACATTCAATTTCTCCCCCACTGCTACAGTCTTTGATACAAACATGTTCAAGCCAACTTAAACTCCATTAAACCATTCGAGGAAATTAACAGCTGCCACTCTTGGGCTATAGCTGGTCTGTCCTTACAGTCTTTGGTACAAGAAGCCTCTGTGATGCTTGTCCCAGAAAGGTAAATGTTCCACACCTCCTGCAGTCCAGCTGCTGCAGCTTCATAGCTCCTGTCTCGGTCCAGCGTACAGCGTACCTGGAAATAGCGATCAAGAACATCAAGGATGGGATCTGTGGCAGAGGCCTCCCCGCCAGCTTGCCCAGTGTCCACTTCCGACTGGAAAGAGGCGATGATGCGGCAGGGGGCCGAGCTTGGGCAGCGTTGTCTCAGGAGTTGCGTGAGAAAGGCAGCGCTGTCGCACAGCAGCGCAGACAGGTGCGCAGCGCAGGACTGCTCTCCTGGGTGAAATCCACTGTGGCTGCTGCCTCCAGGACCACACAGGTAAGCCTCCAGCCTGTCAACGATGATCAGCGAGGGAGGTGTGGGAGACGTGTTGGTGGACTCGTGAAGGCTGGCCACCTGCTGCAGCAGCTCCTCCACTGTCCTGGGATAGGAAAACTTGATTTTCTTAAAAAAAAGAAAGAAGAAACTCAATTGACAGACAGAATCTGAACGAATCACAGTAGCTGGTCAGAAATTTGATTGTTTAGTCTATGAAATATCAAAGAATAGGGAAAAATTGATAAGGTTCACCAGGTGAAATATAGAGTGATATTTTGGTTTTAGCTGACGTGTGTCGCCTCACTGTTTTGAGCGATGCTCGTTCATGTCTATTTAGAGCGAGCACAAGCGCGAGCCCGACGCTGACTTTTGTTGACATAACGGCCACAGGTGTCGCTGTTAACAAGCATTTCTGACAGTCCCTTTAATATTAAATTCTTAAAGTTTTTCACTTTCTAATAAGCCATTAAATCTACAATTACAATTGTTAATATGTCATTAACAAAGGTTTATTATTATTATTATTATTATTTTTTTTTTACAAAAGTCCTCAGTTGTACATTTTAATAGCAAGTTAATAAATAAATCGTTTGCCGTCATAACCTGGCAACCCAAACGTTAGTCTAGTGATGCATACATTTATTAATTATTTATTATTATTACTATTATTTATTATTTATTAACCATAAATAAATAAATTAGTTACAATGTTATAATGGGTAAAATATATCAAGCACACAGTTGGAGAGGAGAGTGATCAGTACCTTTAGGCTCTCTGGGCTCAGGCTGGTATAACACTTCTGCAGAGCCACTGGGAGGCTCTGGATCTGTGTCTGGGTGAAGAACATCACTCTCATGTCCGTCTCTGAGGCCGCTGTGACGGCCGCCAGCAGCAGCACGGAGCGGCTGATGCTGCTGTCTCCGACCAGCAGCGTGCTGCAGGTTGATGGTGATGGAGGGACGACTGTGAGCTGCTTCTTCACATCCGACTGGGACAGAAAAGTCCGAAACACAAGTGTTAAAATGTCTGTCATGACCGACACTCACTCGATACACTTTTTCCTGTAGTTATGTCTCTTAATAATGATGTTCACGCTGACGTTTCCCCGCGGTCTGTTTACATGTTGCACATAAGTGATGTGTCGGTCGCGAACGAGTCGGCTCTTTAAGCCGGCTCTTTTAAGTGAACAATAAGAGCCGGCTCCCGTCCGAGAGCCGTTTTTTTTTTTTTTTTTTTTTTTTTTTTAATTAATTCAAGGCAGAATGATAGGACAATCTTCTCCGCGCCACGGGCACTCCATGCACTGATTGCATGGATGTATAAAGAGAACTGGATACAGCGTTGGAGGCGGGGCCCCCGGTCATTCCTATGAGAGTTGCTCAGTGGTGCATGAAGCCTAGATGGCTCGACTTCCGTCTGGAAAAGTACCTGGATCTTGGCGGACCAAGGGCAACTGGGACATGCGCAGTAGCGTCCGATCGGTCGCATGACTCAGTCACGGGGTCCCAACGTCACGGTCTGGGTCTCAGTCACATGAACGGAGGAAGGGAAATAACTCTGGATTCAGCTATTAGTGCATTTTACAACTTTAAAAACTTAATTTTTTAAATAAGGGCTATTAGAGTGTTCGTACTGGGAAGTTGATTCACCTAAAAAAAAATTATCCGCTGAGTTACAGACGTCTTTTTCCCAATGTAAGTCTATGGGAAAAAGTATTTTTGGGCCCAACGGCATCACGTGACTGACACGGAAGTTGCAGTACCGCCGTTTGCCAACTACGAAAGTCCGGATCGTCGACCGGCACAATTCCTGGGGGCTTGGTACAGAGCAGGAGGGAGATAAAGAGAGAGGAGTGCGGTGCGCGAATAGCAGACAAGATGAGTCACAGTCGGAAACGAAGCAGCATGTAAAATTACGGTATTCTGGAAATTATAAGGTTTAGTATAATTATATTATATAATTTAAGTGATATATATCTGCACACATACTAATCATAGATCTAAACAGCAACAACAAATTTGGCTGAATTATAAAAGGCAGAAGTGGTAAAATGAAGAGCCGTTTGGGAGCCGTAAGAGCCGGCTCTTCTTGGTGAGCTGAGTCAAATGATCTGGCTCACTAAAAAGAGCCGGAATTCCCATCACTATTGCACATTGGGTGTCCGTGCTGTTGCGGTCCGTGTGGAAAAAAACGCTTTGTTTGCTGTACCGTTCCGCTTCGGTTCTCGGATGTACACAGTGGGTATTTCTATAAGTATTTTTTAACAGACATGTACACATGTGATCCACGGCTGTGTTTTGGCAAAGTTTACAAGCCCATAATGTGGGAAAACAACCTGAAAAAGGCGTCTGTAAGAGTACTTCCTGTTAAAAGTCTGATAACTTCCGGGAGGTCCGGGTAATCACAACAGCTGTGAAGATGGCAGAGCTGGAGGTTCCCCTGGACGCTGAGCAAGCAGGGGACCAGGAGAAAGGTGTTTTGAGGCGTTGCAGAGGAAGACCCAGGCTCACAGACTCCGACCGAGCTCAGAGGCGTCTTGAGTCCCGAAAGAAGTACGATGTGAGGCGGGTGTACCTGGGAGAGTCGCACAAGCTGTGGAGTGAGCTCCGCAGGAGGACCAGTCTGAGTGATGCTGGACTGGCAGAGTACCTGATCCTGCTCAACTCCACCTATGGAGACAAATACCAGCAGAAATACTGCGGGTAAGTCCAGTCAAAGTAATGCCTGGTTTAGTTTATACAAGCAAACCTAACCAGACCCTTGCACGTCTTTATCTAAATGGTCTGCTGTAATATTATTAGCTGTTCCCTCTATACTGTCAGACAATGTTATTATATTGAGCTGCATTGAGTTGGTGTTTTATTCTGCTTAACCTGACCAGTCAGTCATTGTCCAATTTACTGTATTACAGGAAGAAGATTTCTCCAGAAGTCTCAGTAAAACAGAAAAAAGGTGAGAGGAGCCTTTGACATTGTTTTAAATCAGTCACATTCTATTAAGTGTGTTAAATATAAAAGCCAAAATGGCATAAATAAGAAATGAATAAGAATATTTTTTGAATGTACAGTATAAATGAAGTATTGATGACAGTATTGCACAGTGAAATTGCACAAATTATTGTACACTTAAATCAGTATTGTATATAGCAGCTGATGGGTTAAATAAGTCCAGGTCCAGGTATGTACATTTCACAAAGATCAACTACTAATCCTGCTCCAATAATTCTTACCGCATTAGACAGCCCTGAAGTACCAGAGAAGAAATACATGAAGTCATGAAGTCAAAATTGAAATTTCCAAATCAAAATTATGAGTGAGATAGTGAGTCAAATTATGATTTTTAAAGTCACAACTCTGACATAATAAGGAGAGCTGTGCTGATAAATCGTTCAGGTCCATATATCAGTGTCTAGGTTAAAATTTAGAAACAGTGTCACAATTATAGAGTTTGTCAATCGGAGACCACTGTCAAGTTGATTTTTACACTGTAAAATGTCTCGCTCAGTATGAATAATTCTTCAAAACAGCAAATCTAAGTGATCCGTATCAAGACAGTTTGTTTAGATTATGTCTATGTTTAAAAAGATTACTATTGGCCGATATATTGTATCAGATTCTTTTTTGTTGTTCAAAATGTTCATAGGCACAAAAAGTATAGTACAAAAGTACAATTACAAAGGGACAGATAGTTTACATATTTTTGCAACATTGCCATCCTAGACCCATATTCCTCAAACCAGGGCTCCATCTTTGATGTGACTGAGATAGCGTGGTACACATGGAAGATTTGGCAAATTAAACATGGAATTAAATTGGAATTAATCGCAAATTAATCCTTGCCAAAATGTTGCGCAGGTTTGGAGTTTCTTTAACCTCCAAGCTAGTATGACGTGGTTGGTACCAATGGATTCCTTAGGTTTCATATGATACCAGTATCTTCACTCTAGCTTTAAAACTGAGCCTGCTACAACCTAAAAATCGCAGGTTGCATTAATGCATGAAAGAAATTAGTGGCATTAAAATGAACTGCGTTAACTTATCGTTATCGTGTTAACTTTGACAGCCCTGATATATATTTTTTCAGTCATAACTTTTAATCCATTTTTCTCTTCCTGGCAGAAATGGGTTTCCGTAGGGAAAAAAAGTATTGTGTACATTGAGTTGTTTGTTTTTTTGTACAAAGAGTTGTTGCTCTCGCTCTCTTTAATGTTTATCCAACAAAAGTCAACAAGGGATTCAAGTGGATTCACATTTACATTCAAATTTGACAAAAAAATCCTCTTGGAATCCAGTGCTTCACTCATCTGCGATCGTTCTTTCGGCTGACTTTTCTTGTTTTCCAGACAGGAAGGAGCGTGTGTCCAGCCTCCAGAGCCTGGTGTGTTGGTACCAGGAGCACTCCCGTTTCTGCCCTCACGAGCCCCAGCTCCGAGCCCTGGAGCCCCAGCTCAACTTCTCCACTGCTGCCATCTGGGAATGTGACTCTAACCACTCGTTCGTGCAATACCTTTTCTCACCACCGAGGGAGGCAAGTGACTCTGAATGCGAGGAGGGAGTGAATGGAGAGGGCGATGAAGAGAGCGCAGCAAAAACAGACGTGCCCGTGGTTAAAGGTGTAGTGAGCAGGAAGAGGAGGAAGGAGGTTCAAAAACAGTTCAAAGGTGCAGAATGATAACTTTATTCTTTGACTCATTTAGGGGTTTTCCACTTTCAATGCCTATAAGTAGTTGGTCAATTTTTTTTATTTATCTGCTTTTCTGTAGATGTGGGAGAAAATGTTGATGTTTCTGAGGTACAACATACAACCATGAGCCCAATAGGACAGGCTGCAACTCCAGACCACCAGCCCAGTTTAGAGGCCTCTTCCAAGGATGTTCCACTGACAGGACAGCCTGTCTGGGAGATGGAGATGGTCCTGGAGCGACAGCAAGACTCCTCCTCCGCAGCATTTCACTCCATCCCCTCAGAGGAGGAGGCTGAGGAGGCTGAGGAGGCTGAGGATCTGAGGCAAGACAGAGACGACAGAGAAGAAGAGATGAGGACTATACCGCACGGATACGAGTGCGTTACAGTTACGGCATCCTTAATAGATAAACTAGAAAAGACGGACGAGGACTCGGTGCTGTCGCAGAGCTTGAGCGGCTCAATCGGACTCAGAGTTCAGCCAGAGCTGTCGGTCCCGCCGCCCATGCAGGTGCAAGAGCAGAGCGAACTGTTTGACCCCCAGACCCTGCAGACGGTGGTGACCAGCTGTGAGATTCCCGACCAGAGGACCAATTTGGAAGGCTCACAGGTAGGTGAATGAGTACATTGCAGAGATGTTTAAAGCAGGGGTAAACTAAGCAGCAGCAGGAATGGTTCGTTGCGTGACGTGACTGATTCATGACAGATTGACATGATGTGTCACAATCATATCAGAGTTTCTATTGGCCCAAAGCTAACGTGGGTGGGAGTAATGGACACAATATGCTTGTTTTGGGGGCCAGGCCTGTGGAACCATCTCCTAGGAACAATTAGGGCCTCAGACTCACTTGCTGTTTTTAAATCTAACCTTAAAACTCAGCTGTTCCTCTTAGCTTTCCCTTAGGCTTTTTATAATAATAATAATCATAATAATAATAATAATAATAATAGTAGTAATAGTAATTTTAGTTACTTTTAACTTGTGTCAGAACACATTTTGTCTATAATTCTATTAGACCGATGCTTTTAATCGCTGTGTTTCTTGTGTAAATAGTCTTAACTGTATTGTGATTGTTTTACCCTTAAATACCCTGTATTTTAAAGTGTGTTATATAAATTAATTGTATTATTATTCTTATTATTTGTTTTATTGGCACAAATGGTCCCCATCTGTAGATATGTTTTTTCTAATGTTACAGCACAATTTTATAATTTATACCAAATTATTTCGCGGACCCCCTGAGAGGGTGCCACGGACCCCACTTTGAGAGTCACTGGCTTAATGGAGCTAGAAGTATGTGGCGCACATCAAGGAGTGTACTGTTTCTTTTCTCATTGTTTTTTTCCATCCCTAGTTAATTATCATCACTGGCCCCAGCTACGAGGCCCTGGCATCAGAGGGCATCCAGCTCAACATGGCAGGCGGGAACGTGGAGGAAGTCACCTGCACTGTCATCGGGGGTGTCACCTACAACCAGGTTTCTGACTCAAAACTCAGAACAGGAGAGGATGAAGACTCCATGACAGGTGCGCTACATTCAGAACTGGCACTTGCATTTTTTTTTGGGTGCTACTCAAAATGTGAACAGGATGGCTCAATCCAAAATCTTGGAGAAGTAGGATGTAGCTAGGCAGTTGAATAGGCTGTCACCAGTTGGATCGGGTGTCAAAGAAGAGGAGGAATTTTGTTAATCATTTTAGACATCCAATCTACCTTTGACTCTTAGAGACCCACAATAGACCCATGTTTGTCTTTTTTTAGGGGGTACAGGGGGTCTTTAAGGGGAGATAGCAGGTCAACAGTAGATGTCACATAGAAGTGGTGTACATCATCTGAAAGCTGGCAACCTGAAGATTAATTTGAGATGCAGCTAAGTACTGTGTGTCAAGTTGTTCTAGTCATAAATCATAAATAAAAATAATTAATTAATTAAGATAAATTGTAAAAGTGTATAAGGATTTAGAACATTATGATGGAAGTATATGATGGGCATTTCCTTGCTCACTTATGTCTCATAATTTGTTGCAGCAATTTTTGGGTTGATACAATTTGTTACACAGATTTGGTGCTGAATTTAACCTTTTTTTCCACTCGAGAATTGATAAAAATGATCAATAATCCCTCCAAAATACCACATTAAGACACCAAGACCTTGAGGAACACCATAGAAAAAGCCATGCTGTGATTTGGTATCAAAAACTTTTGACATTTAGAGATTTCTGCAGGAATTGCATGTTTCGGTGATTGGATGGTGAGTGCTTCTGTTCTGGAAACTGCTCAGAAACCTCCTTATTGTCAATCTACCTAGGAAAGCCATCTATCCTCTGAATGCTCTAGGTCTCTAGTTTGTGGTTGTAAAGTTTCATGAGGCTGTGATTATCCTAGAGGTCACCACAGGTCATTTTATACAGTGAGGTAAAATTTTAAAAAATGGTCTCACTATATGAAATGGCTACTATGGGGACTAACATCATCTCACATGAATACAGTTGGGCTCATTGGATCCACAAGGCCAGTGTTAAGGGGTTAACCACGTGTCATTGTGCATATCTGCAAGCGTGATATAAGGCTGATATGAAACATTTTTGGGGTTCAGAAACTCTGACATTCAACGCATCCCAGGGTTTGCAGAAACGTACAATGTTAACGTTTTTTCTCTGACAACTGGTTTGGTGTATTAGTTCATAAATTACGTTCTGATCTAACAAATCTATGACTCTTAGAATCTGCAAATATGTTTTTTGCATTCTCTATCCTGTAAGGGGTCCTTGGCTGAAAAAAAGATTGAGAACCTCTGCTATAAGGGACGCTGTTATATAATTTAATGAAACTGCTGGCTGCCACTTCCCCCTCAGGGTTCATTTGTTTACACCACCAGGAATAACAACATACAGTGTTCATGCAAATGAATAGCCTCCATGCAAACATCCTATCCTTTGATCTAAACCGTGATAACATTCATAACCAGAATACCGTGCATGTCTGGACAAAAGATATAATGGTAAAAGTTTTGATGTTCTACACCCTGAAGTTAAAGTTAAAATACGCATCCACGGGCTCTGGGTCAATCCAGGCATTTTTTGATGAACATAGTCAAAGTATTATTGGCTATAAATCGGCGTTAAAGTCTTTCAGAAACATTTTAATTTCAAAGCATTTTCACTGCGGTCAAAACCCTATTTCAAAAAAACTATTTTTTTCCTATTTCAGCTTAACTTAGATACAACTAGGTGGGGTCTTCAAGGAAAATAGGATGGGAACCACTGGCCTACAGTATATGTATGTGTCGTCACGCCCCTAACTTGGAGAAGCAGACAGGAGTTATTGCACGGGAGCAAAGCAATGTACTGCTGTCGACGTGGCCGGCGGCGAAATGTATTTTAGACAACCAAAAGAAAGGCCCACCTAAAAAATCAATATCAGTTTAAGTGTACGCTATATATCGAATATTTTCACTGCTTTACCTTGCCGTCAGACAGCTCTTTCTGAACTGAAGTCGAATCCATCTATGCTCTTGCCAAAGCCACAGGTCTCCATTATAAAACCCCTGTAATTTTAACTCGCAGAATACGGGAGTTGCTGATCTACCGAAGCCTCGATCGGTTAGTTTCTTTGTGTTATTGTCTGACTGCGGTGAATCCGAACTAACCAAAGTAACCAAAGATAACGGCTTCAGTTCCCCGCAAACATAGACTGTAAAGCTATCTGACAGTAAGGTAAACTGGCGAAAATACTCTAAATATATCATACACTTAAACTGATATAGATATTTTTAGGTGGGCCTTTCTTTTTGGTGTCTAAAATACGTTTTGCTGCTGCCCCCGTCCACAGCAGTACATTGCTTTGCTCCCGTGCTGGTACTCCTGTCTGCTTCTCCAAACTGGGGGCGTGCCGACCGCCATCTTCTTTAATACACTGACTATGGATAAGTTCCTCATACAATCCTACTTCAGAACACCCAAACTATCCCTTTCAGGCAACAAAGTAAATCTGTGTGCTCCAGTATACTTTGGACCAAATCTCTGAAGTCTCTTGTCTCTTGACTAGTATGACATTCTGATTCAGCCAATACCTGCAAGAGTCAGTTTGTAATCACACTTTCTCTCTGCAGGTTTGAGTGACAAGCAGCTGCTGCAGCCCACTGATGACGCTTTGGAGCTGAGTAGTGACAGAGAACAGCAGCGAGGTCTGAGCAGGTTAGTGGCCCGCATACTCTACATGGTGAATTCCAGTGCAGGTTGACATTCAGACAAGTCTAGGAGCTCAGCAGAGATGGTAATCCAACTCCCCTCCACTTAGTGTCCTCTTGTTATTGTGAACTAAGTCTGCAGTGTCTGCTTTTGCAGTGTCAGGTCAAAGAGAAACAGGCGAGGCCCAGTCATTGAGGCAGACGGGATGCTCAAGATGTTCCACTGTCCGTACGAGGGCTGCAGTCAAGTCTATGTAGCTATTAGCAGCTTTCAGGTAAAACATTTTTCATTCATGCTTTACATTCCAGCTTCAGTTTGTTTAGCTTAAAATAAACCTCTCTTTGTTCACTTCCCTCTCTCTGTAGAATCACGTCAACCTAGTTCACAGGAAAGGGAGGACCAAGGTTTGCCCCCATCCGGGCTGTGGAAAAAAGTTCTACCTGTCGAACCACCTGCATCGCCATATGATCATCCACTCAGGTGGGCTTACAAAGACACTAGGGCTGTCAATCAATTAAAATATTTAATCACGATTAATCGCATGATTGTCCATAGATAATCGTGATTAATCTCACGTTTTATCCGTTCAAAATGTACCTTAAAGGGAGATTTGTCAAGTATTTAATACTCTTATCAACATGGGAGTGGACAAATACGTTGCTTTATGCAAATGTATGTATATCAATTACCAACACAAAACAATGACAAATATTGTCCAGAAACCCTCACAGGTACTGCATTTAGCATAAAAAATATGCTCAAATCATAGCATGGCAAACTGCAGCCCAACAGGCAACAACAGCTGTCAGTGTGTCAGTGTGCTGACTTGACTATGACTTGTCCCAAACTGCATGTGATTATCATAAAGTGGGCATGTCTGTAGAGAGGAGACTCGTGGGTACCTATAGAAACCATTTTCATTCACATATCTTGAGGTCAGAGGTCAAGGGACCCCTTTGAAAATGGCCTTTGCCAGTTTTTCCTCGACAAAATGTAGCGCAAGTTTGGAGCGTTATTTAACCTCCTTCGCGACAAGCTAGTATGATGGTTGGTACCAATGGATTCCTTAGGTTTTCTAGTTTCATATGATACCAGTGTCTTCACTCTTTAAAACTGAGCCCGCTACAACATAAAGATCGCAAGTTGTTTTAATGTGTTAATGCAAATTTGTTTTAACGCCACTAATTTCTTTAACGCGTTATTATTGTGATAACTTTGACAGCACTAAAAGACACGCTTGTCATTTTCAGAATCTCATTTTCATTAACCTCTAAGTGTAACGGAATCTTTTCACAGGGGTCAGAGATTTCATCTGTGAGACATGCGGAAAATCGTTCAAGCGTAAGAATCACCTGGAGGTCCACAGGCGGACCCACACGGGAGAAACACCACTCCAGTAAGTTACTAAAGCTGAAAACAGATCTTATTATTACACATTTTTGCTCTGAGCAGGTTAGACTGAAGTTCCAGTCTGTGAACATGGCCCATAATCATCTACGTGATCGTCACTCCTCTTTTCTTCCCCGTTCCTTTCTTCTTGTCTTCTCACCCACGTCATCTGTCAGATGTGAAATCTGCGGCTACCAGTGCCGCCAGCGTGCGTCCCTCAACTGGCACATGAAGAAGCACACTTCAGAGGCCCACTACAACTTCACCTGCGAGTTCTGTGAGAAAAGGTTCGAGAAGCTGGACAGTGTAAAATTCCACAAGCTAAAGAGCCACCCGGACAAACAGGCAACCTGAGGTGTTCGGACACCTGGCGATAGGAACGTAACACGTACAGGTTGGCCCTCGTGAAACCAAAGGAAGACTTCCGGTGAAGAGACAGACTTTCCTTTGCTGTGTTTGTCTGGCCTCTCGTGTCCAGGATGATATGAACATCACCTGTGAGCACACAAGCAGTGGAGAAAGTGGGCCAGTCTAACAGCTGTGTAGGACACAAGCTGTTTCAGCATACAGGGCCCAAATATGGGTTTTGAACATATTTGTTACGGTGAGAAAAAAAGGATAATCCACTATTGATTAATGATGTTCAACAGGGAATGGGAATCGCGCAGCATTCTGGGGCGTGCCGCCATTTTTTAGAGGGAAGCGTACAGTGCTACGGTAGACTTGTATTGACTGTCACCGGTCTATTCATCCGTCATCTGTCAATCGTTCATCATCAGAAATGTATAAAATATGTGTGAAAGACAAATACCCAAATGAAGAGAGGCTAACAGAGGCAAAGGGGCGATATATTACAAAACTGAAGTTAGTTTATGATATCGATCCTTATGAATTAGGAGGACCTTGACAGTTTGCCACCCATTATAGTCACTGATGTGTTTGGTGTTAGTGAACACCTGTCAGCAGTTCAAAAGATGTTAATCTTTTGAGGCCGATGTCCAATTTACCAATTTACAACCGGGTAGGTAAATGACATTAAGATCTACAAGCCAAATGCCAACTACACAATCATCCAGACAAAGATAAGCTAGCTAATGTTATGCTAACGGATTACTAACAAAACGTCGGCTAATACTGCATATTTAATCTACAAAATGATTCTTGCGAAATGAAACCCGTAACAATAGCCTATACCTTTGTGTCTGACTGTATACTATATATACTACAATTTGGCTTTTGAATCTTATTCACTGTGAATCTTATTTTGTGTTAGCTTTTGACACTTTCAGTAAACAGCCAGCGGATGGCACTCTGACCCTTTATCCTCCAAAAAATGGCCGACTTGTTGTCGGTGATGTCACATTCCTATTCCCTATATTAAACCGTTTGCTAAAAACAGCCCCAAACAGCTCATTGCTTAACAACCATGACTAGGCACAGCAGGTTGGTCAAGCTTTGGATTTCTCCACAGGTTGAGGTGGTGTGCATGGAGAGATCATACATAAGAGAGATACTCCGTATATAAATGTTTTGGCTTTTTCTTTCATTCTTTCTTTCATTTTTAAACCTTTACAAAATCACAAGAGCAAAAGTGTAAGGAATGGATTAAACAGTGTGTTTATCAGCTGTAAACATTAGCATGGCCAGCTAACTAGCTTACTATCTACAATAGTAATCCATTGTTACTTCCAATGGCAGCTGTGTTTCATACTACATTATTTAATGGTGTTGCAGGTTACGTTAAAAAAAACAAAAAAAACGCCTAGCACACCCACTGTGTTGTATTTCCCCACTGTGTGGGAGCCAGTCCAGGATGCTACTATATCAGAGTTAAGCTAACTTTAGCGGCTCTGTCCTTCTCATTTTGGGATTTGGGAATATTCCACCAACTCAAGCTAACTTATTATCCGAGATAGTGTTACATTCACCAAACAAGGCATCCTAAAAGCCTTTTCTATCATAGTGATACAAGTAAAACTGATTGAAAATATGATTAAGAATAAAGCACAAATCGAACCGCTGTCTTGGTGAGTGTCCAAGCTTAGCAGCTAACGTTAAGCAGAGTTTTGTTGTAACAAAATACCAGTCTAATCGTACATTTTTCCTTATCATACTTAAAATACTAGGACTAACTATTCTTCACAGCAATACAAGAACAATGCTGTTTCTTTATTTCCATGTCTTCTACATGGATCATCAACTGCTGAGGACGCTGACTTCTTGCCTGAGATGTAGCTTTAGCCTCAGTCTTTTCATGTATGTCGCCATCAAGTTTATATGACCCCATTACTGATTTTTTGTTTTAAAAGGAGTCAGTTTCAAACATTAAAAAGTCGACCGCAGACAGCCTTTTCAGCCAACTCATGTAGCTTACGTTAGCTTAATTAGCTGGCGAGCTACAGTTGATAAAATACTTCAGTGACACAGCTATCATCTCAGTCCTCAAAATAACGGTTGTTGGCTAGAAAAGAGAGGCCTCCTTTTTTGTACCTCTGCCTGAAATCAACAACCCACTGTTTCGAAAAATTACAAAGATTTTTGAGGGGGGACTTAGCAAACGGTCAATTAAAAGTTTGATCGAAAATATTTTCCATTAAAGGAGATCTTTTTGTAGGCCTTGAAAAGTGTTCTGCGGTGATGTTAAAGGCACATTATTTGATATTAAATTGGTTGAAACATGCAAAACACTGGTATGGTACCTTAAAGATAAAGTATGATTTAAATATGACTGCTCGGCCTATTAAAGGTGCAGTGTGTAGGATCTGGTGGCATCTAGCGGTGAGGTTGCAGATTGCAACCAACTGAAAATTCTTATGTGGGCGAAGTGTGTAGGAGAACTACGGTGGCTGATGCAAAAATGTGAAAATGCGAATGGCCCTATCTAGAGCCAGTGTTTGTGTGTTTTTTCCATTCTGGGCTACTGTAGAAACATGGCGGCCGGGTCCATGAAGAGGACCCCCTCCACATGTAGATATAAACGGCTCACTCTAAGCTAACGATAACTTTTTTCAAGTGATTATACACTAAAGAAAACATACTTATTAATATTATTTTCCATTTCTGCCAATAGATCCCCCTAAATATTACACACTGTTCCTTTAATACACCACCAAGAAAGATTATTGATGACATACCAGTGTGACGGGTAAATATTGACTACATATGTGTGGTAAATATACTTGAAATTAAGGCTGTGAAATTGACATCATTGAGGTTTGAGCGTTGTGTGTTGCTCTACACTGCTCAAAGCATCTGTTGTGTGGGCCAGGAGCGCAGTTTTTATCATACATTTTCCAATTATCTGTTTTCAAAAGTGTCCTGACTCACAGGCTCTGATGAGAAATCCTGTGAGTATAATGTGACAGCTTCTCAGGAAAATTCACCTCAGTCCTCTTGTGTCCCTTTCTCGTGTTCTTTCTGTACTTTAGTTTCTAAGCAAATGCACTTTTCCTCTCCTGTCGGTTTGGTTAACTGATGAATCACTAAAATAAGTGAATATGACGTATTTGTATTATACCTTTCATTCATTCGTTTGACACAAATGGTTATTAATATGCAGCGTGTTGTTGCATCTTGCATAACATGCTCAAGGGAGTGGATGTGTGGGTGTGCATAAATAGTAAGAAAAGGCATGAAAAGCATAAATGTCATGACACCTAGTCATAAAATGTCAGATACTGCACCCATTCAGTCAGCTGAATGTTGGACATGCAAATAGTTTCCGGGTGTTTGTGTTTATACAAGGTTTAGCTCGGGTGAACAAGTACCACTTCAGGTCATAAGAGAACAAAGATAAGTCATGATTAGGAGTTGAATTGTGGATTTGAAGAGTGAAATATTTATTAATATAAAATGGATTTGATAATTAATTTGAATATGTGAGGATGTGTTATTATTTATTCATTTACTTCATATTGGCCCATTCCACACTTACTCTTATCAGCTACTCAAAAATGTCATGTTGCCATTTACATGATGCTGTGACTCATTATCAGCATTCTTCTGCTGTAAATCATCTATCCTTCTCCCTTCTTTGGTAGTTGAGTTAGTAATTTCCACCTGTCACTCTGTGTTCTTTTATCTTTGCTTAAAATGATTGTGAAGTTCAGATAAAGCAACTGAACAGACTTTGCAATGTAAAAAATATAAGGGCAAAGTGTGAGGAGCATTCATTTAGGAAAACGTGGTGGTGGAGACTCCACCTGACAGCTCTCTATCATTGTGGGGAGTAATGAAATGTGGTCCTGTCTTGAAATGTTACTGTGTTTCAGGCAAAGCATTACAATTTTTTTTATATTGATGTTTCATTAACTCAATGTACTTTACATTAAAGTGCAAAGAGCAACATGCAAGACTGCAATAAATCGAACACAAGAAAGTGCAAACAGCAATAAAAGGAATGGAGAATAACAAGAACAGACCACCCTCCCTCAAAAAGGCATTGGCAAACCACAGATCCAGTTCACATTCAGACACAAACTACACACAGACAGACACATTAGAAAACCACCACCTGATAACCTGAAAGGTCTGACTGGAGTGTAGTCAATGATTAGGTCAGAAATGTAGACAATTCAGTGCTTCAAAAAGTAAAGATAGAATTTTTAAGTTTATTCAGTCTTGCACCGAAAACCAGCGAAGTGATTTGAATACTGGAGTTTGCATGTACACACGAGGACTCTGCTGCTTTATTTTTGTTTGTTAGGGATTATCAAAGAGAGCATTCTACTCTACAGGGGTGTGTGCAAGCCAGCACACCTCCAACACGCCATCAAGGTAAACAACTTCTTTAACCTTACAGTACTATGGAAAAACTACTGCACTGTGCCAGCACGGCTTTGAGTCATCGCGGATGCTCATAACTCGGCATGGCTCAGGTATCCCACGTGAAGTGGTAACAGAAGCTTGATTTGATTGAGGTGATTGTATCAGCCAGATTCTCAGAAACAGCTTGAGATATAAATACATTGCCTTTTAATTTGTTTTTTAACTGATAAAAAGCAACTTTAGTTATGTTATTAACATGACTTTTAAAGTTAAGATCAGAGTTCAAAATAACTAGGTAATAATAAGGTTTCTGACTTGGTCACTGTATTTCAGAGACAGTCATAGCATAGAATATCGAAAAGAGTCAGTAGAGCATGTTGAAAAAAGTCATAAAAAAGTTATATTATAGTATGTGTGTATAGTGTGTGGGTGTGAACTCTGCTACAAATACTGGGCTTCAACTCCACCACGCTGCCAGATCGTACACTCTCAGTCAGTCTAATTCAAGCCATTTATTTGAATAGCTCTTGTCTGTTTTGAATGATTTACTCATACCTGTTCTCCTTTGTCTACAGCGGTACCCAACTCCTGCCTCCATTCCACCCCTGTATCTTCTGGATTTCACTTGGATCAGCACATATCTTTGGATCTCTGAACTCAGGCTACCCAGCTTTTCCCCTTCCTGCAAACTCACCTGCCTTGCTCTGCCCCAATGCCCAGTTCGCGACTCATCCTCTGCATTCCCCTGACCAAGAGAGTCACCCATTCAAATCAAGTTTTGTAAATAAATTCTTCATTGAACCAATTTCCTGCCACAGTCTATCTGTTCTGCACCTGGGTTCTCAAACTAGCCCCGCCTAACAGTATGTCGGAAAAAAGTCACAGTATCGTAAGTCGAAAAAAAGCATATCGAAAAAAGTAATGTTGAAAAAAGTTCTAAAAAAGTCATAGTATAGAATGTCAAAAAAAGTAATAAAAGTCATAGTATATATAGTATGTCGAAAATTTTATGAAAAAGAGTCATGTCAAAATATTTTATGAATAAAAGTCATAGTATAGTATATTGAAAAATGGTCATAGTATAATATGTCAAAAACTTTCATGATAAAAAGTCATAGTATATAGTATGTTGAAAAACATCATAGTATGTTGTTTTATGGGTTAATGGATTACTGTTTTATGGGCTACTATAACCCTAACCCTAACCTTTTTATGTTGTATGTTTACGACTTTTTTCAACATACTTTACTAAGAATTTTTTTACATACTATACCATGACTTTTTTTTCAACATACATATGATTTTTTTTCTACATGGTATACTATTACATTTTTTTCATACTCACGTCACTTAGGTCACTTTGACTTTTTTGCACTCTTTTTTTCGACATACTATATTATGACTTGTGAAATAGCTCACGGTGGTAGATATCTGGTTGGGATACTGGAGGTTGTGGGTTTGATCCTCATGTGACACAGTGATTTTCGAGGGCTGATTTCAAATACAGAAGTCAAATACAAAAAGAAACATTACATCAGTGTATCTGGTCAGATAGCTCAGACATCTGATGAACTTCTAATGACTAAGTCAAATATACAAAGAGAACAGTCATAAGTGCGTGTGGCATTGGTGGCTTGGTTGCTAAGTTCCCGGTTCTGTGTGCGGCAGAGCAGGGTTCGATCCCCACCCTCACATCGATGTCCGGTGCCCGACAGTGGAGTGAGTCTAGTGTCTCTTCCCAGGGTTTTGGAGAGATATAACTGGGGGGGGTTATCCAACAGAAAACCAGAAATTGTAACAAATTTGACTGCGTATTTGGAAACATTTATTTAAACTATTTTATATTAGAAATTAAATATTAAAAATTATACATTATATTAGGTTGCAAGAAATAATGTATTAGAAATTATATATTATATTCAGGGAACTTTAGTTTTTCGGCATGGTCTTGTCTGTGATAGGGAATGGGGCTTCTCTTCAACCTGCAACGAATCCTGGTTGAGGAATGGAACGCCATCCTACAGCAACGTGTGACCAGGTTGGTGACCAGCATGAGGAGGAGGTGCCAGGCTGTTGTGGCTAAGTATGGATCTTCCACCCGCTACTGAGGCTCCTGGCGGTGTATTAAATTAATAAAGTGTAAAATTGCCAATATGTCTTGTTTGTTCCTTGTTACTGAAAGATAGTTCAATCATCCAATCCACCAAACAACTCAAAACAAGAGTCAATACCAACAGGAGAATACACTGTTTACCATTGGCAGAGCATTTCGGCAAATTTTTCTTGGGCGCTACCCACATAATCAGCTGTGCTGCTCATCCCACAAATGCATGATCCTTACAAGTTGGACATCATTGTGAAAATAAATAAACAGGCTTTCCAACGATGTAAAATACAATGCCAATGTAACAACAGAGAAATAATCCACCAAATATCCTAAATCCGAATTTATATTAGAAAAATAAATAAAGGGGTTAGGGGTCAGGGTTAGGGTTATATATTATATAGGTCAGGTTAGGGTTAGGGTTATATTTTATACAGGTTAGGGTTAGGGTTATGTATTATACAGGTCAGGGTTAGGGTTATATTTTATACAGGTTAGGGTTAGGGTTATGTATTATACAGGTCAGGGTTAGGGTTATATTTTATACAGGTTAGGGTTAGGGTTATGTATTATACAGGTCAGGGTTAGGGTTATATATTATACAGGCCAGGGTTAGGGTTATATTTTATATAGGTCAGGGTTATATATCATACAGGTTAGGGTTATATATTATATAGGTCAGGGTTAGGGTTATATATCATACAGGTTAGGGTTATGTATTATACAGGTCAGGGTTAGGTATTATACAGGCCAGGGTTAGGGTTATATTTTATACAGGTTAGGGTTATATAGGTCAGGGTCAGGATTAGGGTTATATATTATACAGGTCAGGGTTAGGGTTATATATCATACAGGTTAGGGTTATATATTATATAGGTCAGGGTTGGGGTTATATATCATACGGTTCAAGGTTAGGGTTAGGGTTATATATCATACAGGTTAGGGTTATATATCATACAGGTTAGGGTTATGTATTATACAGGTCAGGGTTAGGGTTAGATTTTATACAGGTCAGGGTTATATATTATACAACCCAGGGTTAGGGTTATGTATCAAACAGGTCATACTTTATATTTATTTTGTAACAATTCAGTTACAATTGACCATCAGTTAAAGTTTCTGTTTTTCTGTTGCATAACCCCCCAGTTGTATCTCTCCGAAAACCTGGGAGGAGACGCTCGTCTCACTCCACTGTCGGGCACCGGGCATCGATGTGAGGGTGGGGATCGAACCCTGCTTTGCCGCAGCCAGAACCGGGAACTTAGCAACCAAGCCACCAATGCCACACGCACTTGGGACTGTTCTCTTCATATATTTGACTTCGTCATTAGAAGTTAGACCTGAAAACAGACTGTGCCACATAAGGGAAGAAACCCACAACCTCCAGTATTCCAACCAGATGTCTACCACACTGAGCTATCTGACCAGATACACTGATGTAGTGTTTGTTATTGTATTTGACTTCTTCATTTGAAGTTAGCCCTCAAAACTCACAATGTCAAATATGGATCGAACCCACAACCTCCAGTATTCCAACCAGATATTCCAACCAGTTATCTACCACACTGAACTATCTGAACAGTTCACAGATGTAGTGTTTGTTCTTGTGGGTTGAAAATGAAATGAAATGAAAAGATCATAGTCTAGTATGTTGAAAATATGAAAAAAGTAATAGTATAGTATGTCAAAAAAATGTAAAAATCATAGTATAGTACAACTAAAAAAAAGTCAAGTACAAACTTCATGCAAAAAGTCATAGTATCATATGTCGGAAAATTTCCCGAAAAAAAGTCATAGTGTAGTATGTTTAAAATGTCATGAAAAAAGTCATAGTGTAGCATGTTTAAAATTTTCATTGAAAAAAAGTCATAGTATAGTATGCCGAAACTTTCACCAAAAAAAGTCATAGTATAGTATGTAAAAAAATTTGCAACATAAAAAAGTCAAGGTATAGTACATCGAAAAATTTCATGAAGAAAGAGTCATAGTATAGTATATCGAAAAATGTCATCAAAAAAAGTCATGAAATGTTTCGGCATGCGATACTATGACTTTTTTGCATGAAATTTTTCGACGTACTACACTATAACTTTTTTCATTAAATTTTTTGACATACTTTACCATGACTTTCTTCAACATACTATACAATAACTATTTTTCGATAAAGGTTTTTCAACAGACTATATTTTCACTTTTTTTCATAAATTTTTGCGACATATTATATAATTACTTTTTTCATGGAAATTTTTCAACAGACTATACTATGACTTTTTTCATGAAATCTTTCGACATACTATACTATGTCTTTTTTCATGAAATCTTTCGACGTACTATACTATGTCTTTTTTCATGAAATCTTTCGACATACTGTACTATGACTTTTTTCATAAAATTTTTCGACATACCATACTATGACTTTTTTCATAAAATTTTTCGACATACTATACTAAGACTTTTTTTCATAAAATTTTTCGACATACTATACTATGACTTTTTTCATGAAATCTTTCGACATACTATACTATGTCTTTTTTCATGAAATCTTTCGACATACTGTACTATGACTTTTTTCATAAAATGTTTCGACATACCATACTATGACTTTTTTCATAAAATTTTTCGACATATTATACTGTGACTGTTTTCATAAAATTTTTCGACATACTATACTTACAGTGTGTTCCAATCCACGTACTTCCTGAAGTACACTTCAATGTAGTGCACTGTGTGCACTCTGTACCTAATTGAGTAGTGCGTGAATTTCAACGGGGTAGGGTCGTCTCAAATCGAATACTCTGCGGCGCACTTACCGGAAATGACGATCGCACTTTTTTTTCAACATACTATTCTTTTCTGTTTTTCATGAATTTTTTTTGACATATTATACTTTGACTTTTTTTCATAAAATTTTTCGACATACTATACTATGACTTTTCTTTCACTAAATATTATGACATACTACACTATGACTTTTTGTCAAAAAAATTTTTTGACATACTATACTATGACTTTTTTTCAGTAAATTTTCGACATACTATACTATGATTTTTGTATAAAAAGTATAGTATTGAGTGCTGCGACTTTTGGATTTAGTGCTGCTAGCTACTTTCATTGGAAAAGAGTTGGCAACACTGGGCTCCGTTTTTCGGTTGGATCATTTTTATTTTAAAATCGAGTGTACTCTTGCTAATTTCTCAAGATTACCGACCCTGCCTTTAAGATTAAAGATTACTGAAGAAACAGACATTATCCCACACATTCGCAAGCACTACCGGCCTATTAAACAACAACAATTAAAAGCTTAAATAATTATGTAGCAACTAAGGCTGTCCCGAATACCATTTTTTGGGCTTGGAAGCTTCGGTGAGAAATATTCGAAGGTATTTGAAGCTTCGTGGAGCAGCGTGGTGCAGCAGGCTGACATGTTCTTCTGTCTGTTGGTCTCCATCGCCCCCGTTTCAGTGCCCAGAACAGTGGCACTGCCACACTGCTGTATACACAACAAACAGCGATATCCTTCTCAATGAGTTTTTACCTGTTAATATAAAGGATATATATCTAGAATGACTAATAATAATTATTCAGTTATTTAGTTGAATATGAGTAATGAATAATGTTGTGGGATTATTCCTTATTTTATGGGCTATTTTGGAGTTTTTACATTTTTTAAATTGTATTTTTCATCTTCATACTACTACTACTTTAGCACATATTACAAAAATATAAAAAAAAATGAAGCATTTGAATAGTGATTTGGAGGTTGAATACCATGCATGGCAATGGTCGAAGCGTCTAAGCATTCGGTTCAGCCTTAGTTGCAACCATTTTCGTCCTTTATGATATGAGTGGAAAGATTTGTTTGGTCTTTATTTAATAAATTAGTTTCCTGTAAATACACTATTTAAGTTTTTGATTTGCTTCATTGAGAAAATGAATCCCTGTTCTTATCTTAAGGTATTAAGACTACTCTAGCCTGTCTCTTCCCCTCCCTCTCTCGGGAGAGCAGCCTAGCTCCATGGTGATATGTGTTACTCAGCTGCTTTGGTCACGCCCACCTGTTCCCCTTGCTCCCCCTCCCTTTCCAGTACTTATAACCAGCCGACAGCCTTAAAATAAAAGCAGAAAGCAGAAAAAGTCACCCAGAGGCTCTTTCATATCTAACGGAGCGACGGAGCCACAGGAAGTGAGAGACAGAGAGCATATTGTGGGTCATTTTCAGAGGACAGGAGAATAATACACTGCTGTACTCCTGCTGTTATCTCACAGTCAGTCTGCTCCCACAGCAACAGCCTCCATCACCAGAGTGAAGGTAGAGAGACTCTAAACAAGTGACCCAGCCTCAGAGCACGCCCTTGGATATCTCCTGTGAAAGGTAAGCCAAAGAGTGACTTAACTTAGACTGTGATTTAAAGTTATAGCTTCTCCATGTGAGTTTGGGTCTTTTGGTTATAAGTGCCGTACCAACATAGGGAGGGATCCAGCCAACAATGATCCTTTGTCTCCTGAGACCTGCCTGCAATTATGCTGCTCAATGGCGTCCTTTGAGATTTGTCTGAGTGTGTTTTTGATGGAAGTTGGTCAGTCAGAGACGAGAAGTTTTTGTTGATCTAAGACCAAAAAACACAGACCAAGTATCTCCTGAAGTTTACAGTACAGCATTAAATATGTCACCTCCAAACAAGAGCCTCTCCTTGTTGTGTTGGAAGTGCACTCTACATCCTTTTTTCAGTCATTGCTGGGACATTTTAAGATTCGCATGTGACTCTAGCTTGTTAATACATCACCGGGCCGACTCCTCCGTTGTGTCAGAGTGCAATCGCTGACCATGAGGAAGCGGGGGGAAAGCTCAGAGGTGATAGGGGGAGTTTGGGGGAGTCAAGGCAACCACTTGTTATGTTTCCGAGGGCATCCTGTCTCCCGAATGGATGATTAACTTGATGACAGGCAGCTTTACTGTAACAGCGGAGGTTAAAAGAAATGACAAGCCACTTCCTGTTTTGGGTTTATTTGATATGTTTTTGTCTGAGGGAATATTTATGGAATGTGTCGTTAAATGAAAATAATTGTAGTAAAACAGTAGGTATGAATCAAATAATTTGCGAGAAGAGGCCATGAGGGATATCCCAATTCTCAGAAAGACGCCTGTTGCTATACACAATAGGGTTCTGCTCAGTCATTGTCGTTGGGGATAACACTTTGCCTGTTTTGTCACGACAAACAAAGGGCACTGTTTCCCATCTGGGAGGTCCACACACACACTCACACACACAAACACACAAATTTGGAAGTGGCAATCTTGTAGTGACGCTAGAACAGTAGAGGTTGTAAAAGGGAGTGGGAGGTGAAGATTTGGAGATAGGACAGAGTCATGCGTGTGTTCGATGAGTCAAGATGATGAAGACAGATGCATGTTGTGAACACACTTGTAAAACACACTAAAAAGATTGCGTTGGGCATTCATGTGTCACGAGATATAGTTAATGGGCTATTATGCTGTAATGTACCTCCATTGGTTAATACATCACTGTTGGTATTGGCACCATAAAGTCTAACAAGCAATGGGTGTGATGGATCGGTTGGCTGGCCACAAAGTTTTCGATGCAAATACACACACTACCGTCTTTGTTTCTTTATTATACTGCATTTGTGTCCATATTACTTCAATCACATCGTCTATGAGTTTATGACTTTCAGGTATTATAGCAAAATGTTCTAAATTGGAAACAAAAAGGGGGAAGTTGCAGAGAGAGGAAACATTTACATGTGTTTGTGTGTCCTTTCCTCATTTGCATACCATTGGCTTTCATGAAAGGCATACTTCCTCAAACATCACCTCCCTGCTCCCATTAATTCTAAACTAAACAAAGCCCTCACCCAAGGTCCCTGTACAGGGTGGTATGTGTACAGTAAATGTCCCCAGAGTGGGAATGAAAGGCTCAGAGCACTCAGAGTGTTTGAGAAAGATAAGTTATTTAGCTCACAAAGGGTAAAAGGTGAGGAGTTGGGAAAGTGGCAGGTGTTTTCGCCTCCCCTGCTCTCTCTCTCTCTCCCTCCCACCTCTCACAGGAAACAGCACAATCACTATGCTAATTTGTCACCTGATTGGCAGTGCGTAATGACATTGAGACACTTGGGACAACATGTCATCATGATGACTAATGCTGTGCACACAAATGACTGTGATGTGTGTACAAATGGTTGTTACATTGGTATTATAATGAATGAATAAACGTATTTAAAGCTGCAGTAGGCAGAATGCTTTTGGCATCATTGGGCAAACATTCCATAATAACCTTTCAGCATATTGTAACTCAAGTGTTTTGAGAGAAAACTACACTTCTGCACCTCCTCATGGCTCTGTTTTCAGGCTTTAAGAAATCTAGCTTGTGATGGGAGACTTTGACCAAACACAGGTCATTTCAGAGAGGGTGTTCCTATTGGCTGTTTATTAAACTCGGATCAAACGGTCAAACTAGGCAGCGCTGATCCAATATGAATCAATATTCAGTTACTGTAATGCCTTTTTATTGCGTAAAATGTTTTCAGAAGCCTCTTGTAGTGTACTGTTTAGCTGTAAAATGAAAAAGTTTGCTCTGGCTGGTGGGCGGTGCTTGGTATTTCTTCAACTGACCTCATCATGGCAGCCGGGTCAGAAACTTTCTCATTCTACAGCTAAACAGTACACTACAAGATGTTTCTGAAAACATTTTATGTTAGAAATAGGCATTACAGTAACAGAATATTGATTCATATTTGATCAGCGCTGCCTAGTTTGACCTTTTAATCAGAGTTGGTGAGTGATTGACAGCTGCTCAGAGACGGCAAGGCTCCAGCTCGGCTGTGATTGGTTGTTTTCCTCCGGTCTGTGAAATCTTGCAGATGCCATTAGGAGCACCGGAGGACACAGAGGCACACAATTTTTTTGATGTCTCATGCACTACTCTTAGGATATACTGTTTTACAAAAATAACTTTTTTTTAATCATATTTGCTCCAATCTGCCAACTAAAAATGTAATTGTCACATAAAATCTTCATGACACAAGTTGCATGAAAATCATGAGTGAAAATAACATGAAAGCTGAAAACAAAATGCTGGACAGTATTGGTTGACCAGTGTCTTTTCTCTCTTTTTTTTCCCTAGGTAGAACAATCTGCAGCAAAAATGGGGTGCTTTGGATTCCTCAAAGCCATGATGTTTGTCTTCAATGGCATTATCTTTGTAAGTTTTAATGTTTCATTAGATATACTTCAAAATAGAATTTTCCACACCTCTGTGTGCATCACAAGTAGGTTGCCATGTGAAAAGTGTAGCAAAATATGCAAACAAAGTGCAAAGTGACAATGCTTGCAAGGGCGAATTTGATTTGAAGCATAGAAATGTGCCAAAATGTAAAATGTCCTCCTGTTTGATATGGCTGTCCAATGAAGTGCTCCAGGGATGACATATTTTCGTAGGCTAACCAGGAAGTTAGCATCGCCCTGGGTTCACCCGCCAAAAAGCCAATGGGATTTTTGCAGAAAATAAGATCTGTGGCAACAAACGTTTATGATACTTACACGTTTTGTTCAGCAAGATAATCTTCACAAATGAACACCACTTTTATGATTTTTTAAGTGTGAATGCAGACGGCAGAAGTAAAAAGCTAACGTTAGGCTATAAACAAACTACACCACAGTGGCGTGACTTCACGTCACCACCACTAAGCTAAAAGTGGACAAGCGTTCGGCGTGATGACGTTTAGTAGATTCATTTAGCCACTTGTTAGCAACCGCCTTTTTTTAGTTTATAAAAACTTCAAAATACATGAGTGGGATATTTACTGATGTATTTCATGTTGTAGCCGGAAGTGCTAAAATGAACTAATTTTCAGGTTTTAGGACTCAATCTTGCAGCACTCTATACGGGTCAAGCTCCAAAAACTGGGATCCAACAAATCCCACAATGCATCTCATCTTTCATTAGACCCTCCCTGCTTGGTAAATGGAGTGCTACAGGAATGAGTCCTAAAACCTGGAAATGAGTTAGCATTTTAGCACTTACGGTTCCCTCGTCTGGAAGTCAAAGGATTTTTTGAATGGGTTTTAAGTTAGATGCCTGACATAATGTTTGTGGTTAACACAAGCTGAAGAGATTTTAACGTTTTGTTCTACGACATAAAATACATCAATAAATATCCCACTTGTGAATTTTGAAGCCTAATGTGTCTTGAAAAAGGTGGTTGCTAACAAGTGACTAAATGAGACTACTAAACGTCATCACACCGACTCGTCCGCCTTTACAGCCTCATTGTTTATACTCGCACTCACGCGACCATGGTGTAGTTCGTTTATAGCCAAACGTTAGCTTTTTACTTCTGGCGATAGAATTCACACCTCAAAAATCATAAAAGCGGTGTTTAGTTGTAGAGATTATCTTGCTGAACAAAACATGTAAGTATCATAAATGTGTGTTTTGCCACAGAGCTTATTCTCTGCAATAATCAAAAACCCAATAAAAAAATCCCATTGGCTTTTTGTTGAGGGAACCAGGGCGATACTAACTTCCTGGTTGGCCTACAAAAATACGTCATCCCTGGAGCACTCTATTTCCACGTCTGTTTTTGCAGGCTAAGTAGTACTCCCCATGACAAGTAAACTGACCTTTACAGTACATGTAAAATCGGTGGAGTTCCCTATTAAATCTTAAGATTTTACCCACTTTTCCTCTCTTCTTGTCTTTTCTTCTCCCCTCAGTTGGCAGGTGCTGCCATCCTGGGTGTTGGGATCTGGGTGAAGGTGGACAGCGGCTCCGTCCTCAACTTTCTCGGGAAAATTGAAAACATGCCAGCAGAGCTCAGTCAGGTGCTCAATGTGGGCTACCTGCTGATTGCAATAGGAGCACTCTTGCTCGTCATCGGCTTTCTAGGCTGCTGTGGAGCCGTCAAAGAGAGCAAGTGTATGCTGCTGCTGGTAGGTTGTTGTCTGCTACTTTATGGAGGGTTAAAGGAATAGTTTGACATTTTGAGAAAAACACTTACTCTCTTAAGATAGAGAGTGGTATCGATCTTCTCATCTCACTCTTGGCAAGAGAGCGAATAAGCGTACTTCAAAAAACGTTTCCTATTGAAATTTAAGCACAAATTGTTGCATGCAAACTTTTTGTCACAAGCTTATTTTCAATAGTTTCCATCCAAACTGGGTGAAAATTTTAACTGAATTTACAGAAAATGGGCAAAAGAAAACATTCATGTGTGTTTCCAATTTCCATCCACTATAGATATGTGAATATTGGGAGTTGGGTGTGTTGAGATAAACAGCTGGTGGTGCTAATTTTCCAGTTGGTTGCCATTAAGACATTGCAACAGAGGAGGGTGCAATGAGAGCATGTGATTAAAAGAGCAACAGTCAAACCTCAGGCGGTTTTCATACCATTGGTAGCTATACTTATGAAAAGTAAATGCACTGTAATTTGTATATATCCCATGAAATCAATTTGTATGTAATCCACGTAATTGTGAAAGAGGAAGTATAAAGAGAGTCAAATGTCGTGAAGGGAGGAGGTCGTGGTGGATGGGTGGGTCAAAAAACACCGGACTTTAACCCAGGAGACCGGTGTTCGTAATCCATTTGAAACCAGAAGTCAACGTTGATTTAATTGTCACGTAACTTCCATACTTAAGTTAGGTTATTTCCGGTATTATTTTAACCCAAACCACAAATCTTTTCCATAACCTAACAAAGTAGTTTTTGTCACGTAATTACCGTACGTAAGTGAGGCCACTTCTGGTGTCGCGTAACCACTTCCAGTGTGGCATAACTTAACTATTATTTTTTTACTAAGTGTTTTTGTTGCCGAAATCTAACCAAGTCGATCCTTTCCTAAACCTAACTAAGTGATTTTCTTGCCTAAATCTAGCGAAGTTGTTTCCTGTAAAGACGGAAGTTTATTTTGAAAAGACTGGAGTGGAAATTGATACTGGACATTCGTAGGAAATCGCATTAAAAAATGAGGAAAAACTTTTCGTAAGATATCATGTTGCAAACCTCAAACAATGGACAACCACGGGGAAAACTTAATGGATTTACATATATATTAGGGCTGTCAAAGTTAATAAAGCAATAATAACGTGTTACGGCAAATTTGTTTTAACACCCCTAATTTCTTTAACGCATTAACGCAATTTGCGATTTTTAGGTTTTAAAGCTAGAGTGAAGATACTGGCATCATATGAAACGAAAAAACCTAAAGAATCCATTGGTATCAACCATGTCATACTAGTTTATCGCGAAGGAGATTAAATAACGCTCCAAACTTACATTAAGTTTTGGCGAGGAAAAACTGGCATGGCCATTTTTAAAGGGGTCCCTTGACCTCTGACCTCAAGATATGTGAATGAAAATGGGTTCTATGGGTACCCACGACCCATGTATTTTTTATGCTAAATGCAGAATATGTGAGGGTTTCTGGACAATATTTGTCATTGTTTTGTGTTGTTAATTGATTTCCACTAATGAATATATACATACAGTTGCATAAAACAAGCATATTTGCCCACTCCCATGTTGATAAGAGTATTAAATACTTGACAAATCTTCCTTTAAGGTAAATTTTGAACAGATAAAAAATGTGCGATTAATTTGTGATTAATTAAAGTGGAACACACTTAATGTGGCTTACTATAGACTGATGAGGAATTTATACTGTCACGGTGTTTGGAAAACAGGCTTGGACCCAAACACAGATAAGGATGAGGAGGCCGCAGATAGAGTACAATGCTTTAATAACAGAAAACGTACTATGTACATAAATGCAGCTGGTCCGGCAGACAGGTAACAGCAGAGTCAAACCACAAAGTTTGCTCACAAAGATTAAAACTTGAAGATCAAAAAACACTGGGAGGAAAAAGTCCGACAAGGATGAAACACTACACATGAGGAGCGACGATGAACTGACAATGAAACAGGGGAAACACAGAGACTAAATACACAAGGAGAGCAGGATGATTAAACACAGGTGGAACAGATCAGGGCGGGGCAGACAATCACAAAGGCAGGAAGTAAAACCAGATAAGCCACAAGAGGAGTGAGGCCCAATCCCCACGTCCACATATACAGTGAAATAAATGTAAACAAATTTTACCAATTGGAAATGCAGCATTTGAATCTGGACATTTTTGCATTCGGTCGGACCAACCGTTATTGAAAATTATATATATATGTAATTGTATAATATATGTACATATATGTATATGTAATTGTAACGTTTGTTACGTAACGTTACGTAAGAAAGTCCACTACAGTTGTTATTTATTTACACTAATTACATTGTTACGTTATTATTTTCACACAACCATGATTTTTTTTCTAACCTTAAATGTGCTATAAATAACATTGATAACATTCAGCCACTAGATGTCGCTTTCTCCCTCCCCCGTTCCATTGCATTCACTTCACAACAAGTCGTAGCCAGGCACTTACCGTCAATCTCAGGCATTTATCTGTCTTTTCCACACTAACTGACAACCCAGAGATACCACATGATAACAACATTATTATACTATTGGCTCACCAGTCTTATTAGAAGTGGGAACTAAACATCAGGTATCTTCCACAGAGATAAAACATTAATTTTGGACCCGTCAAAATCTTTAAAATGATAAATCACAATCATAATTTTTTTTTTCAGGAAAAGCCATACTTTAATCCTTTAACCAAGTAGTTTTGCTGCCTGAATCTAACTAATCGTTTCACAACGATAAAGAAGTGGCAGTGTGCATTTTTGCAAGCATGATACGAGGCCAATATGAAACGTATTCATGAAACATATTTTTGGTTCAGAAACTTAAACATTTAACGTATCCTGTGGTTTGCAGAAACGTACAATGCCAACATGTTTTTCTAGTGACTAGGTTATGGAAATGTTGATTTTAAAAATCCCATTCAAATAAAAGGTTTAACATTCTGGTCTTTTTCCTAGTTTTTCATCATAGTCCTGGTGGTCTTCATAGCGGAGGTTGCAGGAGCAGTGGTGATCTTGGTATTCAGACCCTTGGTAAGTTAACTAGGGAACTTTTTCACCATCATGACAGGTGCTGCCTTCTGGTACCTGGATGTAAAAGCTACTGTATGCTTGCATTTTAGGCGGACGAGTTGTTTACCAAGGTCGGCAAAGCTGCAGTTGAGAACATCAAGAAGGACTACGGGAAAAATCCTGACGTCACCGGACTGTGGAATACTACAATGACCACGGTATAATTCTGCTGAACAAAATGTGATCACACCATTTCACTGATGATTTATGTAACATAAATATTCTCTTTGTGTCCACTTTAGTTAAAATGTTGTGGATTCTACAACTCATCAGACTTTGTGAGCTCTCCGTATTATGTGGACCACAGCCAGCAGTACCCACCACAGTGCTGTCCAGGCCTTGATAGCCCCTGTAATCAAACGATGGTTGACAGTGTCACGGTATGGGCTTTGGAACAAGTAGAAACAACAAAAACATCCATGTGCATGATCCAAAACCATTTTGAGTTAATAACCTTTTATTCTACCTCACTCTTTATTTTCGTCAGACAATTACTGGCTGCTTCCCAAAGATCAAGCAGCTGATTGATGACAACACGGTGGTTATTGTGGCGGTGGCCCTGGGAATAGCAGCTCTGGAGGTATGACCTCATCTCTCATCCTCTTCATTTGCAGTGCCCACTTTAGATAAGGCTGAAGTGCATCAGAGAGAGCATAAAACAATTATGAATGAAGCCTTATTCAACATTTGACAACTAATATATTGTGCCATGCATAAATGTGATATAATAAGTTTATCTATTATCAGATATTACAAATACATTTCAAGTTCAAAATCAACACTTGTTTAGCTGCAAATATGCATCCTTTCTTTTTGTATACACATTTCCTTACTTTACTTTTAATTGCACGTTTTGCTAATATATATGTATTCTCCTCAGATGTGTGCCATGGCTGTCTCCATGATCCTTTACTGCAGAATAAAATCCAGAGGGGACTAACTGCAAATGATGAAGGCCTTGGAAGGATCCTTTTAATGCAGCCCAGTCACACAGTAGTTTGTGAAATAGTCACAAAATTGAATGTATTGATTCATGTACATAGACACGAATATCAACTTTTTTTGTGATGGTCAGCACAAAATCAATTTGTACGTAATCTACGTAATTGTGAACCGGGAAGTATAAAGAGCAACAAATGCTGCGTAGGGGGGAGGTCGGGGTGGATGGGTTGGTCAAAAACAGAGGACTTTTTCCCAGGAGACTTGTGTTCGTGTCCCGTGTGAAACCACAAGTCAAAGTTGATTTATTGGTTGCGTAACTTCCTTACTTAAGTTACGGCACTTCCAGAGTTATTTTAACCCAAACCACCATCTTTTCCTAAAGCTAACAAAGTAGTTTTTGTCACGTAACTTACGCACTTAAGTTACAGCACATCCTGTGTTATTTAAACCCAAACTGCGATCTTTTCATAAACCTAACTAAGTTGTTTGTTTCCCAAGCCTAACCAAGTCAATTTATTCCTAAACGTAACCAAGCAGTTTTATTTTAAAAAGACTGTAGCGGAAATTGACACGTGCGTCACATTTGTAGGAAAATGCACGAAAAATACGTTGTTGAAAGTCATGCTGAGCATCACGGGAAAAAAGGGAAATTTGTGTCTATGTAAACAAATCTAATAGATACAATTTTGTGACTATTTCACGAACTGCCGTGAGACTGTGTTGTTTAATGACTGTGGTCTTTCTACTTCCTATATTGCCTCTAGAGGAGTGAAGGGCTATGCCTTTATCTTGCAAAAAATGCCTCGCAATCAGACTTTCTGAATGACATAACAAATCTATTTTTACTACATTTAAATCTTACTACACCTAATAGATGCCGCATATGAATGTACTGTACATTATCTATTCCTTAAGACTGCACTACAACACTACACTTTGTAAAACAGGCTACACACACTGCCTACTTTACCAGAGATCATTTGAAATGTCAGTCTGTTTAAATAGCAGTGCTACTACCTGTAACACATGGCCAGTCGATGAGGAATTACATGATAACTGCGTACATTGTGATAATGAAACAAAGGCTGGTATGTTGGACACTGGAACCACTATTGTGAATGTTGTTGCCATGACGCAGCATGTAAAATAGCAACAGAGTTTATGCATTATTTCTATGTATGTTGTTTGGTGATCAATTTTTAAATAAAGTGCAAAGTATTTCTAGACCCTTGGGAGTTATTGAGTTGGTTGTGTGCATGTGTGACATTTTGCATTTGTTTTGAAGGGGAGGGAGGACCTACATACCTGCCAAAATAAAAAATAAATAAATGACTCAACAAATTAATAAATATGTCATTAAATGTAGTAACATATTAACAATCAATGAGTCATTAATTATGTGACAAAATGTGACATAAATTGATATTTCTGTTTTAAATAGCTTCTTTATTTATTTATCTTTGTATTAATTCCCTTATTTATCTAATCTCTTGTTTAATTATTTAATCATTTATTTATTTATTTAGTTAGTTAGTTAGTTAGTTTTTAATTATTTTTTAAATGTATCAATTTGTTTATTTATTTGTAATTTTTTTTTTGCAATATTTGTTTTATTTATTTGTTTATTTTTGCATACATTTTTTGTTGTATGTTTTTACTTATGTATTTATGTATTTATTTATTCATTTCTGCACGATTTTCCCTTTACAGTTCACCCCTTGTTTATTTCCCCAAACTTATTTATTTATGTTTTCAGTTCTTTATACATTTCTAAAAAAAACAAAAAATACACAAGGTAATAAATACAAAGATAAATAAATAAAGAAGAAAATTAAACATATATCAATTTATGTCACATTTGATCAATTAGTACAGTGCTACATTTATTTCTAATATCATTTTTTTTTTTACATTTAATGAAATATTTATTTATTTATCAAGTCATTTAATTATTTATTCATTTATTTTTGATTTTGGCAGGTTCTGTCCTCTATCCATACGCACCGCAGGTAAAAAGCAGCTGAAAATAATTCTTCCATTTCTTTATTTATCATGCTTTATTGACAAAAGAGGTCTGACCAAAAAAAAAACATGTTTGTCGACAAGCACTTGAGGGTTAAAAGTGCATTCTCAGCTACTGAGTTTAAATGATAAGTGGGCTGGATATTTGTGCCACTGGGTGCCATTTGCCTGAAACTGTCAAAGTGGAAACACAAGCTCTGATCTGCCAGGATATTCAGGATTTTGTTTAGACAAGGTAACATACAACACATATATCTGAATTAGGATCAAGCTAATTGTTTTGGTTTATTTAGTTTGATAAAAATATAATAGCAGGTGTTAATATGTAACTTGGAGCAAATACCATTTACCCTTTCCTTTAGATAAGCTGGCTTTTGAATTTGCCACATGTATTTAACTGAGGAGCCTGTGAGTCCAAAAGCTGCAGTTTATCCACATGATTTAGCCGTGAATCACTTTGGACTCTGGCTTCATTTGCTGCTTGACAGTCTGGAAAGAAACTTCCTCATGCTTGGGGAGACGCTTGTGATCTTTGGAGTGTGCGGGTTAATATAAGTACAGACTGGGCACTAGTTAAACTTCCTGCCTAAGGCTGTCATGCATGTCATGAATCACTGTTTCATATGAATCATTTGATTCAAACACTTTCCATCCGTCTTTTGCCATTTGCCTCTACTAGCATAACAAACCCAAATCTCAGACAAAACTATCTGCGGTAGAGTTGTATTATGGGTAATGTAGGCGCCAGGTTCTGACAGGGAAGGAGGTGTAGAATAAAAAAGACGATATCTCTTGCTCTGCTGACATATTTGGTAACACTTTATAATAACCATCATTTATAAATGGTAAACTGATTAAACTTAGTTAATAGTTATTTTACTGTTAACAAACAATGACATGATAATTAATAATGTTTACTAACTATTAGTAATGCTATAATTTATGTTATTTTAACAGTTTATTGTTGTACACATTATAAAATTTTACATACTATATAATTATGTGTTAATGATTAAGATATTATTTATTAAACCTTAAAGAAATTGTTGCTATAACATCTATAAACATTCCATAGATAGATATTTGTAACACTTTGGTTGGTTTTCAAACCACCTATAAACATTATTTAGATTGCTATTATAAAGTTGCAACTGATAAACAATGTTATTTCATCATTTGTGTAATATGAAACAATTAGTTTAGAAATTCTATATTGTATCACAGCTGATAAGAGACAATAACAATTACATGCTGCTTATATTAGCACACTATCTATTAACAGTTTATAGTTGCACACATTATAACATTTTATATACTATATTTAATTTGTATTTGTTAATGATTTCTAAATGATTTGTAAAGCTATAAGAAATTGTTTGTTAAACATCTATAAACATTACATAGATAGATGGACCAGAAACCAATTATTAACCATTGACAAAGTATTAACTATCTCTCTAAATAATGTTAATAGATGCTTTACAAAGTATTTATTAACCAGAAAGAGAAAAAAAGAGCACGATAGCGACCTCCTGTGACCATAGTCGTTATGACAGGAGCAGAAGTGGAAGTCAGGCGGTGGAGGTCGAGGCCAATGCATATGTGACACAAAACACAGGGTGTATATATATATATATATATATATATATTCATTATTTAATAATCTAAAGATTAAAGCAGCGAAAGTAAGAAAGCTGGAGGTTTGACCAGGAGAACAGAATACCACAGGAAGAAAGCCACTTCCAAACTGTTTGTCTCAAAGAACTCTAGGTTATTAGAAATGGACATCATCCTTTTAGGATAATTCGGATTTATTTATTTATTTAATTTTCTTTAAGTACTGGAATAGAAATAACCAACCCATAGTAGACCATATAAAATACACAGTAAAATACTGTATGAATGCCTATAAGGTGTTGAGATCTCTTGGAAGGAGAGTTGACTGTAAAAGAATGGAGTTCCTGCCACCTAGTGACACATTTGGCTTTTGCAGCGAGGGCCAGATCCATCTAAGAACATAAACTAACAGACTCAGAAGAGCTCTATTAAAGCTCGCTTCTTAAATAACGCTCCAAAATTAGGACAAATTTTGGCGAGGAAAAACTGGCATGGCCATTTTCAAAGGGGTCCATTGACCTCTGACCTCAAGATGTGTGAATGAAAATGGGTTCTATGGGTACCCAGGAGTCTCCTCTTTACAGACATGCCCACTTTATAATAATCACATGCAGTTTTTTGAAAGAAGTATAAATGTGTTATTTTCACCTATTCTAAAAATGGTGGTTTGAATATTTCCGCAGACTGGGGTCCCTAAACAGTCTTGGAATTAAATAAATTGGGTATCACTGTAAAGCTGAGACTCTTGTGGATCCAATGAGCCCAACTGTATTCATGATGATGATGTTAGTCCCCATAGTAACCATTTCATTGTAGTGAGACCATTTTTTGAACTTTGACCTCACTGTATAAAATGACCTGTGGTGACCTCTAGGATAATCATAATAAGTCTCTATATAATCAGAGAGACCTAGAGCATTCAGAGGATGGATGGCTTTCCTAGGTAGATTGACAATAAGGGGGTTTCTGAGCAGTTTCCAGAACAGAAGTGCTCGCTATCCAATCACCCAAAAATGCAATTCTTGCAGAAATCTCCAAATGTCAAAAGTTTTTGATACCAAATCACAGCATGGCTTTTACTATGGTGGTCCTCAAGGTCTTGATGTCTTAATGTGGTATTTTGAAGGGATTTTTGGTCAATTTTGATCAATTCTTGAGTGGTAAAAAATGGTAAAAATGTAGCATCAAATCTGTGTAACAAATGGTATCAACCCAAAAATTATTGCAACAACTAATTAGACATAATAGAGCATGGGAATGGCCATTATATGCTTCTATCATAATGTTCAAAACACTTATACACTTTCACAATTTATTCTAATTCATTCATTCATGTTTATTTCTGATTTATGACTAGAATAACTTGACACACAGTGCTGAGCTGCATCTCAAATTAATCTTCATGTTCCCAGCTTTCAAATGATGTACACCACTTCTATGTGACATCTACTGTTGACCTACTATCTCCCCCTAAAGACCCCCTGTACCCCCTAAAAAAAAAGACAAAAAACAGGTCTATAGATGGTTAAATGCTTTTGAAACAACAGCTATAACATGTAACCTGGACATCTAATAAACTTGCCCTTTAAAACATCTTTTGACCTTCAAAATCACCAAATCAATGCATTTAATTAATGTGTTGTAACATTATTATTATTATTATTATTAGGTATTTATTGTGTGTGTTTGTATTACCCTTTTCTAAACTATATTAGAAGTCAGATCAAATCAGATTGAAGGTTTTAGAATACAAATAGTTCAAATGGCATCTAAGAGTACAAATGGTAGCAAGCATTATGATGTAGATGGTCTCATCTTCCGAGGAAGTGAGATGTGCTCAAAAGCTCTGGGAAAAGCTAATAAGTGGACCTTGAATAGTTTCCTCTTTGCTCACAAAAAAAAAGTTGAAGACTCCAGTGTGAATGTTCATTCTTGGCCTTAGAAACAGTAACTCAATGTCTATCTACTGGCTTTTTCTAGAGCTTTCAACTGCATCTCACTCTCTTCCTTGTTAGATGGAGTTTGTACAGTTGTCATGGTAGCTGTGGCACAGCGACAGTAAGTCGCTATCTCGCATTTTGTTGTATATGACCTGCTTCTCTGCTCATTTAGCACCCACATTGTTACTGTTAGTGGGGCTCGGCCTACTCAAAGTGATTCATAAAATCCTCCATGTTCAGCCTCCTCCTCCTCCTCCTCCTCCACAGCAGCAGCAGCAGCAGCTTTAACACATCTGGTCGGCTGGTTTCAGCACCTCGGACAGCGACCCCTCCGATAGGCTGCAGCGCGTCAGCGGCCAATGGCTTCTTCTCCTCCAGCGACACGGCTGAGACGCGCGGCTGCAGCACTCAGCATCTCCCGGTAGCAGCCAATCAGAGGGCTCCGTTCATCTCCCACATCCAACCCAAATAACTGCAGATGCCCGCATCAAAGCAACGGGTCTCCCTCTCTCTCTCTCTCTCTCTCCTCTCTCTCTCTCCTCTCTCTCCTCTCCTATCCTCTCTCTCTATCTGGCAGGTTTACATAGCTGAGGGTAGAAGCTGCTGTCTATTTTTGGGATTCATAGTGGCCATTTTTTTTTTTTTTATCTCGTGTTGATTAGAGGTTTTTTTAGAGAGATATGTGCTGTTTTTATTCCCGTCTGAAGGAGGTTCATCGTAGACTCTGGACGTCTATAGCAGTGACCGTCACAGGCCTATAGATATATAGATCCTCAATGGAAGACGTCTTCCTGCGCGCTGCGAGCGAAGCAGTGAAGCACATCTCGCTCCGCATCTGTATTCCTGTCGACGAGCGAAGTCTAGATTAAATGAAGCTTTGAAAAAAAAAAACAGGCAGCAGCCCACCAGGGAGACCCAACCTGTACGGATGGAACAAGCCTTTTCACATTTTGACCAGCAGCCAGTGAGGTCAAGGTGTGATTCATGGATCTCACGAGAAGAGTCGATTAATTAGAAGGTAGGCTGGTTTTTGCTGCTTATAATAAATTTTCATTTTCATTTTCACAACCAAAATGAGATGCCCACCAAAAAACGCTCAACACATTACGCACAGGTGTGTGGCATCTATGTTTCTTCATATTTCACATTATTCATGTTGCTGAATCACACAACACATTAAAGACATCATACATGTCTTATATGTTTCAGGCTGTGGGCGTGTGAGAGCGCATGCAGGCCTATCAGCTGATGTTTCTGAAGCTGTTTTTTTTTTTAAAGGCTTCCATTTTGAAGCTAAGATGGATGCTTGCGCACATTTCTTCCTCATGCCTCCTCTGTGGCCTTATCTTGGTTCTTATATAATACTGATGGACACTGCGGGCCCGCAGTTGCGCTGATGCATATGCTTTATAAGGAGAGATATCATCAACAATGTTTAATAACAGACATGGAAATGAAATCCATGGTTGCTGAGGTTGCTGCTTCATGCTCCACAGCCAACAGAGGCATGCTCATTTTCTTTGACAAGAAAGTAAACAGCAGATGTGGCCACTGTTGAGCATTTATTATACACCTGTGCTGTGATGTGTACATTATGAAGGAATGCCATCATATTATGTAGCTATAATACATTTTGTCAGTCAGGCTGAGAGATATAACATAACAAACAATTTATGCATAATGCTCTGTTAATTAACATTTGATCATAGGTAAATGTTTATTTTTTTTTGTAAAATTCAATAATCTTGAAGGGGTTTCCTTCTGGCTCACTCCCTAAAGCAGTGATTCTCAAAGTGGGGTCCGGGGAACCCTCAGGGGTCCGTTGCACTCTGTCAGGGGGTCCGCAAAATAATTTGTCAGAAATTATAAAATTGTGCTGTATCATTAAAAAGTACATATCTACAGACGGAGACCATTTGCGCCAATGGAACAAGCATATTTTGCCCATTCAGCCCAGTCGCACAGCGGTTCGTGAAATAGTCACGAAATTGAATGTATTGATTTGTGTAAACAGACACTAATTTCAAATTTTTTTCGTGATGTCAGCACAAAATCAATTTGTATGTATTCCATTTAATTGTGAACCGGGAAGTCTAGAGAGCAGCAAACGCCACATAGCGAGGAGGTCGGGGTGGATAGGTGGGTCAAAAAACACAGGACTTTCACCCAGGACACTGGTGTTTGTGTCCTGTATGAAACCAGAAGTCAAAGTTGAATAATTTGCTTTATTGATTTATTTAACTTCCATACTTAAGTTACGGCACTTCCGTAGTTATTTTTACCCAAACCACAATCTTTTCCTAAACCTAACTAAGTCATTTTGTTGCCTAAGCCTGACCAAGTCGATTTTTTCCCAAGCATAACTAAGTAGTTTTATTTTGAAAAGACTGGAGCGGAACATGCGCATCACGTGTTGCTGGACATTTGTAGGAAAATGCACAAAAATTACGTTGTTGGAAGTCGTGTTGAGCAAAAAAAAGTGAAATTCTATGTACACGAATCAAATAGATTAAATTGTGTGACTATTTCACAAACTGCTGTGAGACTATGTTGGTCCATTCTCCCACCCAGGTTAGCTTTGGGCCAATAGAAACTCATGAATCAGTCACGTCACTCAGGGCGCAACGAACCGTTCCTGCTGCTGCTTAGCTTATTAGCCAGCTAGCTAGCTGGTGAGCTTGGAGAAATATTTGAGTCAGTCCATATCGTCAAGTGACGCTAAGACCAAACTAGCTAAATTGAGAAAATATGACAACAGTTATATCGAGCGACAGCGACGGCAGACTAAAATGCGTCATGTGTCTTCGGGTGCTAGCGAACGAAGCCATGAAGCCGGCCAAGCTAAAGCGACATCTGATTACAAAGCACCCAGAATATCAGGGCAAAACAAAGTGGTATTAACATGATTGAAATTGAAATGTGTTTCTGTTTATCACTATCAAACAGGTCTGAAGTATTTAGGTTGAAAGGTTTTAGAATACAAATAGTTCAAATGGCATCTAAGAGTAAAAATGGAACCAAGCATTATGCTTAATCTGTGTTACGATTATGAGGGGGTCCTTGGAACATTTTATCCCCTTTAAGGGGTCCCTGTCCCCAAAAAGCTTGAGACCCCCTGGTCTAACGAAACAAGCAAAAACAGTGTTTTGAAAAGTCAACTCAAGGTCCACTTATTAGCTTTTTGCTGGGCTTTAAACCAGATTTAATGGTCTCATCTTCTGAGGAGGACAGTGAGATGTGCTCAAAAGCTCTGGGAAAAGCTAATAAGTGGACCTTGAATAGTTTTCTCTTTGCTCACAAAAAAAAAGTTGAAGACTCCAGTTTGAATGTTCATTCTTGGCCTTAGAAACAGTAACTCAATGTCTATCTACTGGCTTTTTCTAGAGCTTTCAACTGCATCTCACTCTCTTCCTTGTTAGATGGAGTTTGTACAGTTGTCATGGTAGCTGGGGCACAGTGACAGTAAGTCACTATCTACGCAGTTATCTCCATGAAAACTGATTAACTGCTGAGGAAGACCGTGAGATGCACTAAGAAGCTCAGAGGCTAGGAAGCGGGTTTTGAGTTAGCGGTTTCTTTTTCAAATTAAAACATCATCTTCTTATTAAATTGGACCTATAGTATTATGCTTATTTCCAGGTGCATACTTGTATTTTGGGTTTGTACTTGAACATGTTTACATGCTTTAATAGTCAAAAAAACACTTTATTTTTCTCATACCTGCTGTGCTGCAGCACCTTTTTTCACCCTCTTTTCCCTTTGATTGGTGCGCTGGCCCACTGTTGTGATTGGTCAACCAAACCAAACTCTTCGGACTCCGCTCTAACTAGCTTTGGTTGAGGGCGTGCCAAACTTGCCACTAGGCAGGTATTATGCAAATACGTTACTTGGTGACATCACCATGTTACGGAAGAAAAGGCAGGACTTCATTCAAGGCGTTTCAGGCAGTTCAGGAGCAGTGATTCTGTGGAGGAGAGTAACTCCCTTTGGCGTGGACTTTAGGCTTCGTAAATTTGCAGACATCTTACATGCACAAAAAACTATATAACACACTAAAGGAAAGGGGAAAAGCACAAAATAGGTCCTCTTTAACTTTAATAATTAGTTCATTAATTATGAAGTGTTTGTTTTTTGATGGCTTAATATTGCATTGTTTACTACATGTAATGTAACTAATGGAACTAATATCATCACGCCTTCCTGTTCTTGGCTCACAGGTTCGACTTCCTCCAGAAGTGAGACACTTTGGTCCTCTCGAAGCTCTTTGTCTAGACCAATTAAAGAGCTTTCACCCCACTGCTCCCCACTCCACCCTTCCTCCGTCTCACTGCTAACCCTTGTACAGACATCATGGGTACGGTGCTGTCTCTGTCTCCCAGCTACCGCAAGGCAGTGCTGTTTGAGGACGGCCCGACTACGGTAGGCCACTACACAGCAGTCCAGAACAGCAAGAACGCCAAGGATGCTGCTGCAGCAGCCGGAAAGTCCCTCAAACGCCCCTCTATCATCAGTGTGTTGCCATGGAAACGCATTGTGGCTGTGTCGGCGAAGAGGAAGGGCTCCAAGAAGCTGCAAGCAGACGGCGGGGACGGTGGGAAAGGGAGCTCTCCGGACGGCCACGCTTTGGCCACGGCCAACTCAGCCTCCAATAGCCTGAAACTGAAGAAGTCTCAGTCCTGTGCCAACCTCTCATCTTACACCTCGAGCCAGGACCCCTCGGCCACTACCACCACTACCTCCTCCCTCCTGCCCATCTCCAAGACCTTGGCTAACGTAGCTACTGTTGCTGCCAAAAAGAATTCCCTCACAGGTTCTGGGATCCATCCATCTACTGCAACCGGCACACCAAAACGTGTCATTGTCCAGGTAATCCTAACCTAACGGTAAAACTTTTATCAGGTCATTAAATGGGCCTTATCAGTGGTTATAAGCCTCATAGATGTAAGTTAAAAGGGGCCTACTACATCCATTAGTAGGTTTTATCATCGATTCAAATGGGTGATCACCGATAGAAGGAATAAAAATAGACGACAGCGACCTCTAGCGACCGTAGTTATTATGACAGGAATAAAAGCGGAAGTCAGGAGACCAGGTTTTGCATCCCGTGTGAAACCAACAATGTGCAGTTGTCTTTGTGTTCACAACCTTTAGTTTCACTTTCACTTTTCAAACATAGTTTTTTTAAGCCAAAACTTAAACTTAACTAAGTGGTTTTATTGCCTAAACCGAAGCAAGCTGTTTTGTTTGTGTTCAAAACATAACGTTTCATTCAGTTTGACGATGTGTCTTGCTTTTAAATTATTGCTTTCACTTTTACATCGTAGTAGGTGTAGCAGGCCCCTACTGACCCACATCTATGAGGCTTATAACGACTGATAAGGCACATTTAATGAGCTGATAACAGGCGAATTTGGTGCACTAACCCCAACTGTTTCTTTTTTTGTAATCAAAAATTGTTGCTAAATGAGTATTTTGAAAGCATTCTATCGTCTTTACCTACCTTAGACTCATTGCTGCCTCATTTCCCCAATCCTCTTTCTTACTTCCCTTTTTTCTCTTTCCTTCCCTCTCTCCAACCCAGGCCTCCACCAGCGAACTGATGCGCAGCCTGGGCGAGTTCCTGTGCCGTCGCTGCTACAGACTGAAGCGTCTATCCCCGACAGATCCGGTGCTGTGGCTGCGCAGCGTCGACCGCTCCCTCCTCCTACAGGGCTGGCAGGATCAGGGCTTCATCACTCCGGCCAACGTGGTCTTCCTCTACATGCTGTGCCGCGACGTGGTCTCGTCCGAAGTGGCCTCGGAGCGCGAGCTGCAGGCCTCGCTGCTCACCTGCCTCTACCTGTCCTACTCCTACATGGGCAACGAGATCTCCTACCCGCTGAAGCCCTTCCTCGTCGAGGCGGAGAAGGAGGCCTTCTGGGACCGCTGCCTGGAGATCATCAACCGCATGAGCGGCAAGATGCTCCAGATCAACACCGACCCGCACTACTTTACCCAGGTGTTTGCTGACCTGAAGAACGAGAGCAAGAAAGAGGAGGAGAAGACCAAACTCCTCATAGGCCTTGACCGATAAGAGGGAGCTGGGAGGGGGGAAGGAAGGATGGATGGATAGAAAGATTGATGGAGTTAATAGGTTGAGGACGGGTGGACTAATGTAATGCAGCGTAGTGATACCTTGGAGCAGTACTGTTGTCTGGTGTCTCTACTAGTTTATCATTAACCAGATTTCCTGTTTGTAACCCAGAACAGCTTCTGGGATTAAACACAGTGTTTAAATCATTTGATTTGTTGGATAATGAGCAAACAGACAGAGGCAGAAACTGATCCGTGTCTCGCCTGAAGGCACCAATTGGCCTACAGGGCACTTTAACCATAGCAAACCAGATCAAATCAGGGTTGCTGTGTGGTGTGGCCACACCATCATCAGCCACATGATTGGATCTGATTAGATTCCCAAGACTGACAGGCTACTTGTTGGTATCCAACGCCTGGATCACTCGGCTCAGGATGTGACAATAGTAGGCTTTAAGGCAGAGATACGATCATTAGTTTATCCAGAACAATGTAACTGACAACGCAGACGGATGTTTTATCAAATGCCTGGCCAGCAGGGTTGGTGATGTGACATTAACAGGCTGTGAGAAAGAGATATCTATGGTTTCTATCTTTTGCCTCAGGCTCAGAGACATGCATCAGTCTGACCTGAACCTTGTTTCAGTGAGATAAGAAATGCAATCCGATATTCCCATTGAAGTATTTCTCTGTCTTTTGATAAAATGGGTTTAGAAACGCCAGACAACACAGATTTACCAATTAAGGGTGATTATTATGAATATAAAGATACAGTATATTGATACGATGATGTTGTGTGATAGCATCCAGGCATTTCCGCTATAGAGAAATGTCAGGGTAATGAAAATCAGGAACCACTTTGCATGAGGTCACTTCATATGTCCTTGCACATGACCACCTGCTTATTGCCAACTCCACTTTACCTTATCCCTATTGTCCTGCCCAAGCTTATTGCACTCACCAACACTGGCTGCGAGGTCCACTGTTGAACCTTCAATAATGCCACAACATGGACGAGCTAGAATCAACCACAACGCAACTAGTCTGCACACTTGTCAGACTGTGAAATTCAAGTTGCTATTTGGCGTAATTGTACTGTAGTGGATTAATTCCTCCACATCTTACATAAAGTACTGAGCTTCCAAAGGGAACATTTGGGTTTATCTGCTATAAAATTGGGAGATCAGCTATTTATTTTTAAGAGTATGAAATGCTAATCCCTTGGGCACAGATTAATAATCATTAAACAAGCCCTTCTGTGAGCTGTTTACATTTACAAAATTATGGGAAAATGCAATACTGACCCCTCCATGGCATATTTTTCATTCATTCATTCCTGCTCCCCTGCACTTTCTCCTGCAGTCCGTATTGGTGCTGTCCTGAGTGACCACAGGGAAATGTTTTACTGAAAGAAAGAAAGAAAGAAAGAAAGAAAGAAAGATTTCTGTTTTAAAACCCTGCGCTCATCTTGTACGCTTCATACTGTATGAATGATCGGTGGAGCTGGGTCGTGGAGGACTAATTCAGAGAGTAAATTGTTCGATCTGTCTCAACCAATAGCTACACACGTCAGGATGAAAGAAAACCACATTCCAGGTGTGTGTGGGCAGAAGCTACAAGTATAGATGTAGAACTTTTCTTCCAAAACAACGCTTTGATGTTGCTGTCGCCATTCGGCTCGAGGGACCTCCTCTGCTGTTTGACGTGTCGCCTCCTCCCTCCACTCTCCTCTTTCCTCCGCTCTCAACAGCAACCCGGACAAACTGAAACAACACAGATTCTCTCTCTTTCTGTCCACCTGCTCCAGTCCGGTCTGAACCGGTCCTGTCCTTTCTGGTGCGGTCCAGTCCAATCCAGTCGTCCCATATTTAGAGACTCTCTGGACCCGATGGCTTAGTTATTCACCGAGTTGTTTGACATGCATGTGTGCTTCTATAGGTTTCCTAGCATGCTGCTTTGTGTTGGACACACCGCACCTGATATTACAGAAGGGACTGAGCGGCGTCCCACTGAACTGCCGAAAGCTAGACTCAATGATGTGACATCCAGGCGACTCGGCACAAGGAGTCTGTGTGAAAGGCTAGTTGTATCCTTGCCTACGCTTCACATACAAGCGATAAAGGCAAGTCCGAGCATCAATCCTTTCTGCTGTTCTTGGTTCCATGGTGCTTAGGGGCCTAAAAGACCCCTTCAACATTAAATGGTTCCCCTTTCAGAAACCAGGAGTAGCCAATAGTGGGCAAAATTTCAAAATCCATGCAAGTGTCAATCAGTTTGATTGGATATTTAAGGGGTTCTACAGCAATTCAGTATTGCAGTTCAATAAAGTTGGGGGCGTCACAAGAGACATATTTTTTAAAAGAATGGTAATAATTGAGGCTGCACGGTGGTGCAGAGGTTAGCACTGTCACTTCACAGCAAGAGGGTCACAGGTTAAAACCCGGCTGTTAGCGTGGGTTTTCTCTGGGTTCTCTGGCTTCCTCCCACTGCAAAGACATGCAGGTTAATTAATAACTCTGAATTGCCCGTAGGCGTGAATGTGAGCGTGGTTGGTTGTCTGTCTGTTTGTGTCAGCCCTGTGATAGTCTGGTGACCTGTCCAGGGTGTACTCCGCCTTCGCCCAATGTCAGCTGGGATCAGCTCCAGCACCCCCGCGACCCCGAAGGGATAAGCGCTTACAGATAATGGATGGATGGTCAAAATTGAAGGAGCAGATGACAAAATATCCTGATTTATAATTCCTAGTATGGGTAAAGCTCCAAAAATGGTAGATCCTACATTTCCCTTAATACTTTCTTTCAAACTCCACACCTCCAGTTTGTAACATCTCAGTAAACATGCTCTAAGTCTCAAGCCCAAGTAGAGATGACCCCGGTGACTTTGGAAAGCTCCCACTGAACTTCTTGTCAAAAATCAACTGAGCATCCTCAAGAGATTCCTTGCCTCGATGATGTCACATCACTAAGTTTAACCGAAAGCGAATAAACTGTCTTCAATTTTAGGAAAGCTCTGCCTTCTCAAACAGGGCAGAGATCGTGTGCCATATCATTCTAAAGACTAATTATTTCATACAAAACACAAACATGAGCCAACACAAAGTCTCTGACTGCTGAACAAGAAAGACTATGAAGGAATCATGAATAAGCTTTTTCTCAATGTTGCTACGTCATGTATCAGAGATACAGAAAAAAGAGGGACTTTGTTCAGATGGGAAGGACGTGGAATGGAATGGAAAGCTTGTGATTTTAACACACAGTGAAGTTTTATGTGTCACTTTGCAAAATATAAGCCAAAATTGGAGTCATCCAAAGCTGGAGCATTCAGCATTCTGTTAGTGAATTTATCATTTATGATAAACGATATTTGGCCTGCTCTCTGATTGGATAAAAAACTGAAATAACATTTCCCTATGTACTTAAAAATAACATGGGAAATGAGATTTTAAGAGCTTGTTAACAAAACAGAATGTTGTGCCTGCTTCCAGACTGGGTGTGTCCAAGGTGCAGGTGATGTTTTAACTCTGGTTGCGTTTTGTGTTCAGATGATAACTGTCTGGGCTGCAGTAGGTATCATGCTGTAAAAATGATGTAGCCTTGATGCAGAGTCAGACCTCATGAGACAAATATGCACATGAAGTATGAATCCATGGCAAACAAGCTTGTTTACATGCCCTTCCTCCTATAGCTGTTTCTGATGGGATGAAGAGTACACAAGTAGCATTCCTATGATGACTGTTGAATAATCATTTTTTTCCTTAATTTGTTGAACTTAAAGATCCAAACTGCAGGTTTGGTGGGAATTATATCACAGCAAGACATTTGGTTAACTGAAAGAAGTCACAGTGATAAACAAAAAAATTGTTTTTTTTGACAATACAATGATTTGGCTATCACCCAGATTTAGTAGCGAGAGATGAATGTTAAAATCAAGAACTGTTACCTGGATTATTTGTGGTGAATCTTAAGGTTTAATTGACCGTTCGCTAAGCTCTGCCACCATATTTATGATGAGTGAAACTACGGGTCCTCGATTTCAGACTGACAAAAGATGCGTTTGTCAGCTTCTACTTTTTCTAGCCGGCAACGTCAATTTTTCCACCTAAAAAGACAACTGTCGCTGGCAGACTTTATCAGCTGTAGCTAGCTAGTTAAGCTAATGTTAGCTCAACAAGTTGGTTAAAAATGATGTCTTAGACTCACTTTTTATTGTTTCCGCTGACTTGTCTTAAAATGATGTAAAAGGGCTCTTAGATATGCACTTGATGGCTACATACATGATATCATGCTAAAAGACTCAAGCTAAAGCTATCAGATCCCAGGCAAAATGTTAGTAGTTGATCATCCATGTAGAACAGTGGTTCTCAACCTTTTTTCGAGTCAAGGACCCCTAAATTGATACACATTAGGTTGCGGACCCCCATCTGATACGATTTTGCTTCAGGGACCTCCATCTGAAAAGATTTTGGTTGTTAAATATGATTAAGAATTCTATAGTTGTCAACTACAGTAGAGGAAGTGAAAGCTATGATCAGAATAGTCACTCTTTTGACTCTTACTCGCATTGGACTCACTTCTAAAGTGAATAAGTGCTACAGGAATGAGTCCTAAAACCTGGAAATGAGTTAGTATTTTAGCCCTTCTGGGTTTTTTGAATGGGTTTTTAGTTAGATGCCTGAAATAAGGTCTGTGGTTAATACAAGCTTAAGAGATTTAAACATTTTGTTCTACGACCTAAAATATGTCAGTAAATATCCTACTTGTGAATTTTGAAGTCTTTACGCGTCTCAAAAAAAGGCGGTTGCTAACAAGTGGCTAAATGAGACTACTAAACGTCTTCACGCCGTCTCGTCCGCCTTTACAGCCTCGTTGTGTATACTCACGCTCATGCAACTGTGGTGTAGTTTGTTTATAGCCTAGCGTTAGCTTTTTACTTCTGGCGAAAACATTTACACTTCAAAAACCAAAAAAGGGTCATTTGTGAAGATTATGTTGCCGAACAAAACATGTCGTGTAAGTATCATAAACGTTTGTTTACCACAGATCTTATTTTCTGCAATGATCCAAAACCCAATGGAAAAATCCCATTGACTTTTTGTTGAGGGAACCAGGGCGATGCTAACTTCCTGGTTGGCATACAAAAATACGTCATCCCTGGAGCACTCTATAGTGAAGATAAACTATTCTCCATTTTTCTTGGGGCCCCCTGGAAATCCGTCAAGGAGCCCTGGTTGAGAACCACTGATGTAGAAGACATGAAAATGAAGAAACTGTATTGTCCTTGTATTGCAGTGTAGAGCTAGTGAGTCCTAAAATTGTAACTGTGATACAGAAAAATGTAGGATCAGACTTTTTTTGTTTCACTTTTAAAGTTACAAGAGTAAAGTGTTTGACAAAAGAGACATTATCTCCAGTAACATTGGCTAGGTTTACTGGAGTCTAAACTGCCCCAAATCCAGTAAAGAGCAGGACAGAGCTGCTAACGTAAGTAAAGTTGGGTTATTACTGTAGCTAGTTAGTAAGCTGGTCATGGTCCTACACTTTGTCTCTTGTGGTTTTGGTTTTGGAAAGGCTAAAAGGACGCCACCCTCCAAACTCTTGAAAAGGGATTTAGCGAACGATCAATTGAACTATATCTATTAAAATTCAAATTTGACACCCTATCCTTGGTACAAAACACACACACACACTCAAAGTATTATATTTTGATTATTCAATACCATGCGGATGTCACAGCTTTTGACAGACAAGAGGAGAGATTATGTGTTTCTCTGTGAAACAAAAGAACTGATGAGCAAAAGTCCCTTGAGATTCTTCACTATTTTTGCTTCCACCTGCTCTGGTCCCTCCAGCTGTGCAGGGACAACAACAAAAAAGAGACAAGGAAGCCAGAACAGGAGGCAAGGAAAGGAAACTTGTCCTCTGAATGAACCCTTTTTGTTGAATTCGAGAGAGAAGTATGGGTAGACTACACCCCCTCCTATACATGCTCTCCTCATTGATCAACTCATAACTATGTGCCATATTTTATCTTGCAACACGTACAAGACAAAAAACTATCGTGTAACATATGAAGCTTATGATAATGATGATGAAGTTCTTATGGTTTTCCTTCCTTTTCATTTGTGAATCATGTTGTGTAAAGAAGAATCTTTGTTGAACAAAAGTCAAGGCTACTAGTGTTACTAGAGTGCTGATGCGCCAGTCTGTTACTATGTGGATGTATGAATATGTATGTGAGAAATAAGAATAATTTGATCAACTGTTACAGGTACTTTATATAAAAAACCTTTACAAGCATGGTGTTCTTTTTTATTTTCAGGTCATGTGAATTTATAGAGAAGCAGTTCTTAGTCTGACCACAGCAAGGCAGCACTGAGTCGTTGACATGATCTACAGCAGCTGCAGTCGAGGCTGCTGGAGAGATTTAATTTGGTTCAGGGATGAAGTGGTATTTGGGGAGTTCTGAGAGCTCCTATCCGGGAAGAAGCCCCATAATAGGCAGTAGTGTACTCATTGCTTGCTGACTGTGAGTGGGTGTCGTATTGACAGATTTTATGACGCACCAAGAGAGCCATCAAGGATGGATATGATTCTAGCTGGGGTGCTGAAATTTTATTACCAAGTGCTGCAGGGAGATGGCGACCTCTGGTGTGAATAGAACTTTTCCTAAAGCTCTCAGTCTTCCTGTATACATATTCTGAAATAATTTGGGCAAAATACAAGATGGGAACTTTAGGGCCAGCTAGTTGTGTCAACTCAGTTTGACATAAGTGTCAATACGAACAAATCTTAAACACCAAATCTTTTAACTGAACTGACTATACTGAACCATATAGTAAGGGTTGCAACATTTTATGCCTTAAGTAATAGTTTTCAGTCATGTGACTGGCACGGAGCCCTGGAGGGCAAAACACTGTTCCATCGTGGCGGCTAACAGTGGGGACTCCATAGAGATACCACACAAGTTTTTAATATTTTTCAATTTTTACAAGCCACAAGTGTTTACATCACCTCTCAAAAGAGGAAATACAAAGATATACACACATATATATATATATATATATATATATATATATATATATGTGGTAATAAACCAGACCTTTGGTGACATCATAGTGCAGGCAGGCATCATGCAGAGTCATGATGCAAGGTGCCAATAGCTGTAGCATTACACAGCAAGATGTATATATATATATATATATATATATATACATACAAACTGCATTGCTATATGCATATTTTTTCCTATACATGGTATTTAGATAGATAGATAGATAGATAGATAGATAGATAGACAGCTTTATTGATCCCCGTGGGGAAATTCGATTGCCACCAAGTCAGACAACAACGAACAAGCAACAACAAAAAACACAGTATTCACAATACACCAATAAATAATTAACATTATAAGAAGCCCTTTGAGACATAATCAACAGCTGAGAGGTACCATGGATCTAGGCCATATCTAAGAATGTTCATTAAAAAATCGGACCGCCGCTGGAACAAAAGACCTCCTGAATCGTTCAGTAAAACACGGAGGCATCACTAGTCGCTCACTAAATGTTACTTTCCATTGTCTACTTTATATTCCATTTGGGTGCTTGTACTGTTTCCCCTTGTCTCAGCAGGATTTTATTACTGTTAGTAGGCTACTGAGCCCCTTAGATGGAGAGACAGTCTGTGCAGGCGGGGGGCGCTGTCCATGGTGCTGAAACAGAGAGATATTTACCAAAATAAAAGATGAGGCTTTATAAAATCATAGGGGCAGAAATAGCAGGTAAAGATGATAAGTAGAAGACATTTTTACAAATGAATGGTTTCAGTTAAATTCAAGGTTGTGCAGATTCATCACATTTACAGTCTCACATCAATGAAAAACCAGTTCAGTCCAGTCGTGTACACGTGCCAATGAGCATCATCATGTCGACGTTTTATGCTCAATAATACTGTCACAGTCTACTGTGTGTTTTTTGCCCACTTTTGCCAATCTGCCACGTGAGTGTTTGTGAGGATCACAGAGAGAAGCCAACATCACTGAATCCCCCTCAACCTCACGCGAGCTAATCGGGTGCGCTTCCGCTCGGATCAGCCAATCAGAGCGAGGTGCGCTGCAGCTTTATAAAGCCATCTGCTGCCGAGCCTTCCTGTTCACCGTCCCTTCACTGTCCTATGAATCATTGACCCGAGCTAAATCCTCTGCTTCTACCGCAAACCGTGAAGATGGCGGCCCGGGTAAGATATATATATATATATACATATATTCTTTATTTATTCAAAAATATGTAATATGTAATACAAACGATGGGGAAACATGGCGCTCCCTTTCAATTTGTAAGCAGGCTTTGGTGCCTTTTAGCGCCTGAATGTCACCGCCACACAGCAGAAATGTGGTGTTTATTTCACATGATGATGCAGCACCATAACATGTGTCAGGATGAATCATTTGTGCATATATGAGCTCCAGCGTCATGCTGCTGGCTGCTGCTGCCTTCTCTCGGGGAGTTTCTCTGGTTAAGCCTCTGCTCAGCTTGCCCTTGAGTCGACGCGGCTGCGTAAAAAAACACAAACGGCCACTGTAAAAGCTTTTATGAGCTACTGTACTGTGTGCATCTAAAACCACAGAGGGGAAGTCTTTGTGTGAATGCTCTCAACCTAGCCTACAACCAGCCATTTATCAAGCATGTCAGCATGCATTTGATGATATTGGTTAAAAACAATGAGGTTCAGCGTTGCTGCTTTAAAGCCTCCAGTCGTCTGCAGTGTGTTTTGCGCTTTATGCGCTGTGTTTGCGGTGTGGAGCAGCGCAGCAGTGCGTATCTGACTAGCTGGATTGTGTGCATTTTTTTTTTCAATGGTTGTGCAGAACCTGTCGTGGGAGGATGCTGTCAGATAACATGTGTGTCCACCTGCCCTGTTGTCTCTCTCTCTCATCACATGCTCTATACTGTAGAGGGCTCAGATCATTTAACAGACAGGAGAGAGCTGCATCTTTAAAGTATAGCATCCACTGATTAAAAAATAGGCCAAGCCAGTTGTTGAATTTGCTGCATCATGACATTTATATTCCTGGTGGAACCTGCAGTACATTTAGTAAACTGATCGCATATGGAGACATCTCGCTCTTTCAAAGTAGTGATCCTATCGTTTTATCAAGTTTACCATGTATATATATATATATAAAAGCATCTGAACTTCAAAGGTTGCATTTTGATTCTGATTATATACTATATATATATATATATGTCTTTATTCTAGAATAATGCCCTACAACTCCTTAAAGGTACAGTGTATATGATTTGGCGACATCTAGTGGTGTGGTTGCAGATTGCAACCAACCGAGGACCCCTCCGCTCACTCCTCCCTTTCTGACTGCGGTAACGTGAGCCACCGAGCGCAAAACTGTGGTAACGCCATTCGCCTCGCTCAGAGGCCATCCTTACCATAATAACATTGGATGCTAATTTTGAATTATTTTCCTGACAAGCCGGCTCTCATTAACCGACCCTTGTCGCCCAGCTGCAACGATAAGCCGATGCAAAAACAAGTGAAATCCATCATTTATCGCCAGCTGCAGTGTATGTCCAAAACAGACAACTGAGTCCCCAGTTCACCAGACCAGGAGAGTTAGCAGCCACGATGCTGCGTGAATTGTCTGGACACATGCAGCCACTTTCCCAGTAAAAGTCTCCACCGCATCAGTTCATTTAGCTGCGAGGTTGTCAGCTGTGTGTCTGCCTGGCCTAACTTTAGCGGGTGCCCGACAGACCATGTGTGTGATGATTAGTATGAAGTTATCAGTAACGTTATAGCTGTGAACGTAGCAGTGCAGTGTGTGTACAGTTTATTTGTCGGTGAATAAATGATACAACTCCTCAAGACCCAAGCCAAGCTCCTGTATCTAGCAACGCTGGCTCAGGCTCACTTAAGGTGGGCGCATAAGGTGGACCAGCTATTCTCCTTTAAGTGACAAGCTACTCCTCCTTTTTATTTAATTTATAATATTCTTTTTCACCATTTAACTGATAGCATTAATCGGTCAAAAAATTCTTAATGTCAGTTTACGGTTAAACGGTTAATTATTAACATCCCTAAACACTTAGGAGCAACGGAAGTCAGACGGCGGCTGGCAGTTCCACGGTTTTGCACTCTTTGCTCACATTACTGCAGTTTTGGAGAACTACAGTGTTCTTCAGGTGACATAAAAACATGAAAGGCTCTCTCTAGAGCCAGTGTTTGGTTTGTCCATTCTAGAAACATGGCAGAGCAACATGGCGTACTCCGTGAAGTGGACCCGCTCCCTATGTAGATATGAAGGGCTCATTCTAAGCTAACGGAAACACAATTCATAGTTTTAGGTGATTATACACTAATGAAATCATAGTTAATAATGGTATATTCTAATATTTCTGCTGAGAGATCCCCCGAAATGCTACACACTGTTTCTTTAAAGGATTAGTTTTACATTTTTGGGAAATATGCTTTCTTTGTGGTAGAGAGTTAGATGAAAAGATTGATACCATTCTACAGTAAATATGAAGCTACCGCCAACAGCTACTTAGCGTAGCTTAGCACAAACACTAAAAGCAAGGGGAAACAGCTAGCCTGGCTCTGTCAGATAACAAAATCCACCAACCAGCACCTGTTACGCTCACTATTTAACACGTTATATCTTGTTTCTTTAATCTGTACAAAAAGAAAGAGTAAAAATGACAAATCACTCTTTTACAGAGGGTTATGTGCTTTAATATTCCTTGGCTAGAAGCAGTATCGTCTCCAATGGTTGCCTGGCAACTCTCTAGAGGCAAGAAATAGTCTGGCACATAAACTTCTCATAAAACGTTGAATTGTCGCTTCGACACTTCTGTTTTCCAGTCTTTGTGCTAAGCTAGCAAGCTGCTGGCTGTAGCTTGAGTGGTATCAATCTTCTTATCTAACTCTTTGCCAGGAAGAGAATAAGTCAAACCGAAATGTTGAACGGTTCCTTTAAAATGAAGTGGCGTACACTCTCTGTATGCTGCAGACCTCAATGAGTTGTGAGCAGTTCCACGGTATCATTTTATTCCTAAAATGGTGTGATGTAGCTTTAAATCCAGGGCTAGGCATCTCGGTCTATCTCTTGTCTATCTCTCATTCTGTCTTACATGTATTATTTGAGGGGTTTATATATAGTATATATATATGTATATATATATACATATATATATATATCTGTGGTAATAAACCAGACCTTTGGTGACATCATAGTGCAGGCAGGCATCTTGCAGAGTCATGATGCAAGGTGCTAATAGCTGTAGCATTACACAGCAAGATGGTCTCATTGTGCTCATGTTACTATACAAAGAGAGTGAACATGAATAATGTACATTAATGCATGAGGGTGTTCCTTTGTGCTGGTATATTTTAGCAGGCGGCTTATTCATAACCTCACAGAGCAGCCGTGCAGATCTTAATGACCTCATTCACTAGTTACACCCCTTCACTGTACTTGCAGACATGCAGAAGTGACACTCAGGGGTTAATATGTGCCATTAGGTGGGTGCGCTTATCCAAAGAGCTTTGAGCTGCTTGTGTATAGATTTTTTTTAGTTGTCTCAGTGGAAATGGGACTGCGGAGGAAACACTGTCAGTGAAAGTCTTTACTAACAGCTCTAATAATCTTTTTACTGTAATAGTTGCAAGCAAAAATCAGTATGAAGCTGGAGGGGAGCGCTGACCCGCCAGTCCATTTTTACTGCAGAGCCCAGAAAGGCTACAACGGCAGCATTTTGTTTAACAGTCTGACCACCGACTGATTTGTGGGTGAGGCACAGCACCCGAGGGAGCTCCGTCAATACTGCTTTGAGGGATCACATGTTGATTTTTTACATGTGGATTGGATTCTGACATTACTTCTTTTAAGTAATTACATGTAGTAAAAAAAGCTCAATGATGCCACTCTCATATTAAAACCGGGGCCCGGCCGCGTGTACATGGAAAGAGGACATTTGATGGTACATTCCACCTCTTGGTCATCCAGCATGAGTCAGAAGTGTCCGTCGGCGTGTTGTTCGACTCTCCCGGCTGCTGACACACACACGCACGCACACACATATACCCTTCACCCTCACTTGCCCAGCAGACCATGTTGGCCTACTGTTGCTGGGCATACTGCAGCCTGTCAGATGGAGTCAGGACAAAACAAACAGTTCCACAGACTGACACCATCACGGGCTCTAAACATGGGATTTAAGGGTTAATATGATGTTGGTCGAGGGGTGATAAATCTCGATCATCTCACCATTTATATTGCCAATATGACCAATGGTGTTGGGAGAGAAACTGCTCTCCCAACTCTTACTTCTAAAGCAGGTGATGGCCTTTCAACAGCCTGTTTGTCAAATGTGTTCATGAATTTTTCATGGCTTTTTTACTGCCAGGAAAGCTTTCAGTGAGGGATGAAGATGATGTGGGTAGTCTGCGTGTTGACAAGTCTCTGGCACTGACTTCTTGTTTCTGACCCTATATGTGCACTGATTTCCCCATAGAGAGGGAAGGCAAAAAGAGGATTCGTCACTGATGCCAAAATAAGAAACATTGGTTTTCCTCTTCTGATGCTGATCCTAGGCTGGGCTGTTTCCAGCTGTCAGTCACTGCCTGTCCACCAGTGTACACTCAGCTGCTTGCTTGTCATTGTGCTTCTGATCAAAAACAGCCTTTAACTGTTTTTGCTTTTGATGATAAATTATATCGGTTGTTTTGGTTTCTTCACTTGTATAAAACACTTTCACTTGGTGGTTTTGGGGCTATTACCAGTTTCAAGAAATTGGTAATTTTATTAACATTTTGTAGATTAAAAGATAAATCAATTGGCTGTATGACAAGCCCTGTCCCTCTTAGTTACTGTTGCTATGGCCTGTTAATCTTTCCGTCCTTGCATGGCACATCTGCAGTTTACAATTATAATGGTGGCAGATTCAACACTCAAAATTCTTAATAATTTTGGAAACATATGGGCTGTGTACGAAATCACTCACTCCTCACTATATAGTGGACAATATAGTGAGTTTGCTATTTTTTAGGGCTGTCCGAATGTACAGTGAGAATTATTATAGTTGAGTTGTGGTGCAAAAATAATATACTTGATGTGAGCAGAGAAGCATCACAACACAAACGGCCACAAAATACTTTGTATTTATTAATTTGGGAAAACATGCATATTGCCTCAACGGCAGACGACAGCGAATCACCGCTTTACTCCTTCCATTCTTACCTTTCACAATAAAAACCTTAGACATATATGTTGCATCACTGCTTACAAAGGGGAACATAAATTCACCCAGAGCATTTCGCTAAGAGACAAATCCACAAAATAGCTTACGTATTTATCAGAAAAATACATGTTGGATTTATTATGGATGGTCTACCAGCCGACGTTGATCTGGCACATTCTGATTCAACAGCAATAACATAATTAGATGCGCAGAGAAAATGAATGTCCGAAAGCGTTTTTCATTTTGCCGATGACCTCACGATATATTCCTCTAATCCTCTACATAGAACTCCCTGGATAGTGAGTAGTGAATGAGAGGGATTTCAGACTAATTGCGAGCTGGTGACTGATGATTTTGCCGGCTGAGCTGTTCCATAAGATTTTATTAGCTGTAGCTAGATACTGACCAAATAAAGTGATTTATTAACCAATTACGTACATAAAAAGTAGGTCAAAAGAATGTATGGGAGGAATCTGTAGAAACTGTAGTGTAGGGAGTGGATGTGTGAAAATGTGCTGCATGGATGTTGTGTTGTAAAAACAAGGAATAGGAACAGACACAGCGGTATGGTGTGAGAGGAGATGTGCCAACCACAGACTGCTGCATGCTCAGGCTTTTAAGCATGAAGCACACTGGGACCAGGTGTGTCCCATGCGGCTGATTACACTCCAATCAGATGTGCAGCCCTGGAGAGAGAAAGCACAGACACAGCAGAGGATCCAGCCACAATATGATGGAAGACTATTTGTAGTGGTGGAAGGCAGTTTACATGACATGATTAGAGAGAGTCAGAAAGTAACATCCGTGTACAATACATGTACAGTCTGTGCCTGTGGACAAAAGAACTTACTTATAGTGTAATGCAATCCCGTTCAAAAATACCAACAACCATGGCCTCAAAAATGACCATGCAGCAAATTTTGACGCGGTAATTCTGAAAAGCTAACTGAGTGAGTGTGGTACGGGCCTGAGGTGGATTCTGGCGAACAGATAATTGTAATTTTACCAATTTTTTTTAAAGAATTTGTCAACATCAACTAGAGTTGTTCCGATACCGATACCAGTATTGGAAATGCGTCTGATGATGCCCAAAATTCGGTATCGGCGAGTACGCCGGTCAATGCACCGATCAATCAATATGTTTAACCAGAAATCAATTCTTCTTCGCCGCTTCCAAAACAGTAGCCTTCACTGTGCTGTTGCCCTGGATGTATGATGGCTGCCATTGGCAACTACTGTTTTAGAGCAGTGAAGAAGAACTGATTGCAGGTAGTTTGTCACTTGACGATAGCAAACAACAACAGTGTGGCACGTTGTACAAAGGGTTTAACCTGAGCCAGGCCATACAATAAAGATCGTAATCATATCACTTCCAAACATGTTCAGTATTAAAACAGCTGTTAAATAATAATAATAATAATAATAACTATATATTTTTTTCTCGCACTGGTATTGGATCGGTACTCGGTATTGGCCGATACCGCAAGTTCAGGTATTGGAATCGGTATCGGGAATGAAAAAATGTTATCGGAACATCTCTAACGTCAACCATATAGCAGCATTTCTGACCATAATTCAATGTTGAATTAACAACTTTTGCTATCTGGCCACCCTCCAAACTCTTTAAACAGTCAGTTGATAAAAATTGGAAATTAATAATGGAATTATAATTGTTTGCTGCAGCAGGTATCTACAGTAGGGAGTATGACCCCAGTCAAAGTCTTTATTATAACATGCAGCACCAAGATTAAGAGGCATGTCTGTCCATCTTAAACAGGGGCTTGTGCAGTTTGTGACACGTTAATGAATTATTGATCTGCTCTCTTAAACGGTAAATTGACCTCAGGGTTCACAGGGATTTTCTGTCTTTGCCTTGTGCCCTTAAGTGAACCTTAAGTAGACAATATTCCTCCACCACGGAGAGTCAGTTTAAGGTCAGGGAGGGTCAGTAAGACACTTGGATAAACTCTGGCTGTGATGGAGATTGAACTGATGACCTTCTGTCTACCAGGCATTCTCACCAGCCATCTGGCCTTCTTAAAGCAGCTGAATTAGAGAGCAAGACTGAAGCATGTGAGCATTACAAATGTTCCTTTCTCTCATCTGTATTAAAAGAAACCTTCTGGTGTCTGTTTAGTCAGAAAGAATCATTTTCAACCCCTTTTTTATGTCAGACAATTCCATTTTTGGACACAAATATTCAGTTTACTTCTTTACTAACAGCAACTGTGGCAGGACAGCGTCAAAGGCCCTGTTCAGACCTGGCATAAACATGCGTCCTGAGTGATCGGATCACAGTTGGACAGCTCTAACTACGTCTGTACACACCTGGCATTAGAATGCGTGTCCACATGCGTCTTGAGTGGCCACTTGTGATCCGATCTCCCTTCCCCGCTCCATATGCAAATAAACACGTAGTAAACACATGGCTAATACAGCAAACGTTGTGACGTAATATTACAAGAATGTCATTAGTAATATCCTACATATTCGTGAATTCGGGTACATTTTATGAACATAAAGATATAAGGTTATTGTACCGGCGGGACCTCCATGCCCCCGACACTGCTGTCTTTGCCAGGCAACAGCGGGGTACAGAGCTTCAGAGAGCCAGGGATGAGATCGAGCGGGCAAGCGGGTGTCAGCTCCGTGCAAAGCACCGGAACAAAAATACAGATACATCACCGACAGCATGATTATAATGCACTTCCCTTGCCGAGACTGATAGTCTTTAGATATGTAGCCTATAGATAAGATATATTTTAATAAAATACAGATGTACCGACAGAATACAGTAGAGCACAGAAGCTGTTTCCATGCTGCGAGGCTTTCATCTGCCTGTCTATTCACATGAGGAGCGCAGTGAGACCACCTCTGAATGTGGTCTGAGCGATCGCATCTCAATGCGTCCTCAATGCATCTTGAGTGCATTTGCACCAAGCCCCCAGGAACAGCGCCGGGCCGTGAAGCAAACTTTCGTAATGGCCAAACAGTGGTACTACAATTTCCGTGTCCATCACGTGATGCCATTGGGCCCAAAAAGTCGTTTTCCCATAGCCTTACATTGAGAAAGAGACGTCTGTAAATCAGCGAATAATTTTTTTTTTAGGTAAATCGACTTCCCAGTATGAACCTTATTTAGATCATTAGGTCCGAAAAGTTGTAAAATGCACTAATAGCCGAATCCAGAGTTCTTTTCCTTCCTCCGTTCATGTGAATGAGACCCAGACCGAGGCTGGAGCGAGGGCTGGGAGGCGGAAGTAAAGGAAACGCTACTGTGCATGCCCAATGGATGCAGTAGATCGCCGGATGATCCGGGTACTTTATCACTCGGCAGTCGAGCCATTTTGATTTCATGCGCCACTGAGCAACTCTCATAGGAATGAACGGACGCCCGCCTCCAACGCTGTATCCAGTTCTCTTTATACATCCATTGTTCGCACCTGTACTTAAAGCTCTCCACTTGTGATCAGATCACTCAGGACGCATGTTAATACCAGGTCTGAACAGGGCCAAAGGCAAACAGCTTAGACAGAATTAGACCTCAGGTGTAGTATGGACACTAACCGGGTTACTCTGTCCATAGGAAAATAACTAACCCTATTGTATTGACTCTGTATGCTTCGTGTTGTGGATGTGAAACAGCAGAATGATTCAGAAGTGAAAATCTAGATTGCAAGATTTAATTTGAGGGTATTTTCAGACATAAATTGAAGCATCAAACTCACTTTATCACTGACAGATGGCTTCAGGTATAAATTGAAATTCTCTTGATCGCAGTCAACATTTATTTATTCTGCCAACAGTGCTGAGTAGGTGCTCATTGTGCTTCAAGGACAACCTGGTCGATCTGATTGTGTCAGAATCGATAGACGGAGCTGGGGTGCTTTTGATTCCACAGTCAGAGCAGGAAAAAAAAAGAAACAGACGCCTACTTGTGTGATGGAACAAGTGAGGGGGCTACAAAAGATGGCGATAGCAACTCTGCTGCTGTGTGTCTCTTCCGCTCTCCTCTATAATGAAGTGAGCAGTTTATTTCCCTCATTATCCTCCTGTAGTTCAGCCATCTTTTGCTCAGCAGCGATTCGTCAAGAGACGGTTGTTTGTTTCTCTGCTCCCGCTTCTGTTTTAGCACCCACACCCAATTTTGGAGGCAGCAGACTGCGTCGTCGAGGTTGGAGGCTGTTAGACTGCTTCTGCACTGACAAACCCATCCATCCCTGCAAACAGCGGAAAAGCTTTCCACTGTTTTTTACAATCGTGATCAATCGACTTACCGCACCACCCTGGACATGCAACCAATTTTAACTACAACAGCAGCACCAACATTTTCTCTGCTTCACAATCTTTCTGTCAGTCATAGCCTATAAAAGGTTTACCAGCTTGCTAAATGAATAATATTGTGTCTTCTGTTTCCAATACAAATCAGATCAAGAATCAGACCCTCCATTCATTTAAAATCTTAACAAACATGTAACTAATTTGTACACAAAACTAGATTTCCTCATAAAATAAATAAATTTAATTTAAACCCACTTTATAAGCCAGAGTGAATATCAAACCTCAATCTCAACAAACCCCGCTTGCAACTCATATGAAAATTATTTTGTTTCCCCAAAATATGTTTTCTCAGGCAGCAACCAGGCTATATATCGCTCCAACCAAGCTTCTACACTACATCCAAAATACACATTTAAGTGTTTATTTTACTACTTTGTCTATTTGCATCTTTAGATTTATCCTAAATTCACCAAAAGTTGTAAACTTGTAACACAAAAAATGATTGTCTCAATGTAAATAATCAATTGGGGAAGTTTCATGGTGATATCTATTAGTTCACTTTTTACCCTATTTACCTGTAGTGTCTTGCAAAATGTAGTGAATTTTACAGTCCACATCTTTAAAGGCTGTTTTCACAAAATTAGTTTTTTTCTCAGTCCCAGAGCCAGAAATCTCCACTTCAGTAGGACTTACATACACCAAACCTTCAAGTTTCATTCCTATCTATATTCTGAAGGTTTTTACTGAGGGGTTTGTTCATACATCATTCATAGCCTGATTTATACAACATAACATTTCTAAAAACATGGCGGAAATGGATTTTCTATGGCTGTTGAGAGTATTTTCTGATTTATGGAGTGACAAAAAGAGATATTCAAAATCCCCTCTGTAAAAAACTTTGACTCTAATATTTCAACAAAATGAAACAATAGTTTTGAACCTGACTTCATCCAAAGTTCTTATTTCTGTTCTGGAAATTTATGCAAATTCAAACATATTTAATAAGATAATGCATCATAATTAATAATTTGCATATTTAAACATACAGTGTAAACAAAAGTAAAAGTAACTGCTTTTCCAATTTCCTGATTAAAACCTCTACTGTTAATTCAATTTGTGAGTTCTGTTATTTATTTCTCTAAAACTGCATTTTCAAATTGATTCTGAAACTCCATTACTTATTCTGGTATTTATCAGTCCATCTTTAAATTATGTATTAATGGAAACACTTTTTTTCAATTGACACATTTATTGATGGATAAATAACAAATATAAAATAAATATTATTTTGTAAGTTATTTTAATATATATTATTTCCATTGGACATTTAAAAAATAAAATACCTTGTAATTTGATATATCTCTTTATGGATTAATTAATGCATTTGTACATTTGTTCATTAATTCCTGTTTTTATTGTCCATTTTGATCAGTTATGAAATGCTTAGTAATAATCAGTTTATGTATTATTTTTATATATATACATACAAACATACATACATACATACATACATACATACACACATGCCAACACATTAATTAATCCATTCATTCATTCATTATTTCATTAATTCATTCATTTATTCATTCATTCATTTATTCATTCATTCATTTATTTATTCTATTTTTATTTTCCAGTTAGATATCAATTTTTATTTTTTATATTTGTCATTTACATGACACCTGCAGTCTTTGATACGTTGCTAAAATCCAAAATACTTTCTCTCTTTTTGGCAGCTTGTGAGCCCGTTTTATCAATAATGTCCTCACGTGTATGTACATGCCAACAAACACTGAAAATATGAAACAGTAGCAGGCTCTTTTGAGTTTGTGGATATGTACGGGCATGATCCCTCTTTATGGAAACCACATTCATATTCTGTACATACATGCTGTATGTTATGTATATCGTGTACCTGCGTGTTTAGTATGTAAGTTGCTGTGTGTAGGAATGTGTGTAGGAATGTGTGTGCGTGTGTGTGTACGTGTGTGTACGTGTGAGAGGGAGAGTAATGGTTAATCCCCAGCCGTCTCGACGCAGGGCCTTCCTCTGTGAGCTCTGAGCTGTAGCTATATTTAGAGAGCCACTCTGCTATCCGGCAGCCAACACAACACCAGCAAGAGTGTCTGCGTGAACTTGTGTGTGTGTGTGTATGTGTGTGTTCACTGCAGACAGGAGAAACCCTTCAGAGTGGGTGTTGGCGCGTTCACTCAGATTTTGTACAACGAGGCTGAGGGGATGCAGCCCTGATAAGTCCAGCTCACTAATTAACACATTAGACCTCATTTGTTAACCCGCACAAACATAAAAGTGTAAAAACGACAAGTTGCAGTTTTACTGAGGGATTTTTGTAATTACGGATTAAACAAATGAGATATAACATATAATGAGTGAGCTATAGAGGTGCTTCTAGGCTTATTCTATGACCTTCAGACAGAGCCAGGCTAGCTGTTTCCTCCTGTTTCCAGTCTTTGTGCTAAGATAAGCTAACCGACTATTGTGGGGGGGGGGGAAGGTGGAGTAAAACTTAATTTGAATAGACAGCGAACATTTTGATAGGCCAGGTGTGATTAATAACATCACTAATTGCTAGGCCCATGGTGCCTTCAAATAGGGTCGTGTTTACCGTGTTCATGAGAAGAGTCCATATGAACGCCCCCCTCTTGTCATATACACAACCTCGTAAGTGGAAAGTTTCTTGAAGCTCAGAGTTCACGAGTTGTGACGTGTTTGTTGACGTTGTCAGAAATGGCGGAGGCCATGGAAGTTCATGTTTCGGTGCATAATAAGTTAATATACTGTAATTTTAGCAGTATATTGTTGTACTTCGTAATTTTATAATATGTCTGAGGAAAATGCCGACATTCCCAGCAGCCTTTATCCCGGTCATTATTCCTTTGCATTTCCTGCATTATTTTACCCGCTTGCTAGCTTGCTAAATTGTTAGCCTCTGTGGCTTCTAGACGCCGACAGTAACGTTAATATTGCCGTTACTTAGCAGCGGTGTTCTCACTTGAACGTCAAGCATATCCTGTACACGACGTCCCATGTTGTAAACTCAAGCTCACGAGTTTCATTTGAAGGCACCACCAGACTGACCATAGTGAGTGATTAAAGGTATATACAGTGTTTGTGGTTTATTGTCCTGAAACCAAAAAGTCAGCCAGTGACGCCCAACTAGTTATGGTGTATGTAATCGCTATAAACATATCCTGCATTCACATGTAGAATCTGCAGGCAACAGGACAAGATTTTGACATCGGAAGCGTTCTGGTTTCCATTTGTAGTCCGAGTAGTATTGACCAATCACTATTGAGCAGGCTTTGGTTGAATGCAGGTAAACAGTCGGTGTGGAAAGCAAAAGAGGTAGAACGCATCGACTGAAATGCAATCTGGGAACCCAACGACTATCATCTGGTGATGATTTAGCTTTTTATTGGTTTGAAATTAGCTTATAAACTGGCTACTAGTGGTCGTAGACGTCGTCTCTTAAACCCAACTCCAGTCTCGCATCTCAAGTTGCTAATTGGACCAATGATGGGCTCCGAGATTGTGGTGTATGCCACTGGTTCCCAACCCCCACTAGGGGACGCCAAAGCTTCACAGGGTGTCACTAGGCCTCCTTGATTTTAAGGTGTGTACAACAAGAATTTTTTTTTTTAATATACAGTTGGCCTATATCTCAGCATTTAATTCAATTAAAAAAAAATCTCACAGGATAAAGGCACGGTGAAGACTTTTCTGCTACAATGCATTTTTGCTACATATTTTGCTTTACATGTCATGTCATATGTCCTTTTTTATGCTCTTATAATGCATGGCATAAAAAATATTAGATTAATCAAATGAACTCTTGTGAAGAGTCCCAGAATAACAGACACTCGGTTAATTCAATCTGGCAGGGAAGCACCGTCCGTCACTGCCTTTGAAAAATGACGGCACTGCGTGCCCTGAAACCTTCTCGGTTTAATACCATCTTCAACAGAAGACTGCCAAGGAATTACTTAGTGTGATTTATTTAGATGGCCAAGTGAATTGGCTCTTATAGGCAGCTTATTAATTTCATAATGTGCAGGTATTGAATGTGTGTCAAGTGCCGAGCAGGAACTAATCAGGGGCTTCCAACTTGATTTGGGGTTTTTCCTATCATTTATTTTAATTTGGCTTTTTATGATCTATATCAAACATGCACTGGTGATTATCATGTCAAGAGTTGTAGATTTTTACACCCTGTATGTAGTGTTTATACATGTTATTGATTAAATTCCAAAGCACGACTTAAAGTGGAGAAAGAACACAGCACTGATAGAATTAACAGCTGGGCTCGGCTCATATTTCATTCACTTGGACGGGAAAGTCGGACTACAACGGTGTCAAATTGAACTGTAGTGAAGCAAATGCATCAAATTTGTTTGATATTGATTTTTCTGCTATACTGTTGCAACATCACAAAGCCATGCTGAGTCTAAAGGTTGAGAGGTTTTAGTTTATGATTGGACGATTGTAGATATCATTCCATTTGTGTTTTTTTTTTTTTTTTTTTTTATTCAAGTTGTTTCCTCATACTGGAAAAGTTGAATGTCTATATGTGCTTCTTTGACAAAATGAAACAAAACAGAAACATTTATTCCCATAATGTCAACTGATCAATTTCTGCCAGAACTTTCCATCTTGTGAAAGAACACACTCAACAGATTGCTTAACAAAATAATATTAAAATATTATACTATTTGTCATTGTTTTGTGTTGAAAATTGATTTCCAGTAATAAATATATTCATACATTTGCATAAAACAAGCATATTTGCCCACTCCCATGTTGATAAGACTATTAAGATACTTGACAAATCTCCCTTTAAAGTACATTTTGAACAGATAAAAAATGTGCACAATCATGCGATTAATCGCGATTAAATATTTTAATTTATTGACAGCTCTAGTTATTATAGAAACGTACAAACAAATTATTTCTTCCCTCTAGAAAAAAAAGGGAAAATTGCACTCAGCTGCAAAACGTTATGGGCATGTTTGCGCTATAATATCATCAGCACAATATCTTTTGTGAATCGGACCATGTGTTGCAAATGATCTCATGAATGAACTCACGGTGCTATCAGCGTCCGCAATCCATTCTTTGTGAATTCGCCCGTCAGTCATGAGACCCATTGTTCATGTAAAAATATTGATTAGTGCAGCTACAGTATATCTCAGTGAGAGGCCAGAAAGTAGGGCAGTATCAGGTTATGTTAGGGCAGAGACCTTAAAACAAATGCATTGTAACTACCAACTTCCATTCCATCTTCAGAGATCGCTCTGTACCTTCAAAATAAGAGACTGATGAAAGATATGACTCATGGGAAGACGTTCTGCTGACGTAATATATCATAGTGTATATTTAGAGCTCTGGTAACTTGGGCTATTTGACAAAAGCAGAAAACTGAGAACGGCTTCAGAATTCATTAAGCTCAACAGGGGATGCCAGATATACCATGCTATCTGCTGTATCACTACCTTAAGCCCTCGGCTGTGATGCAGCTGAGCTTCGTTACCCATCGATTGCAGGCGTCTGACTGGATACGCCTCCTGAGGCCCAGCAGACTGAATAATTTAATGGCATGGTTGGAATTTTTAGAGCAAGCGAGGGGAGATGCAGGGAGTCGCCGTTTCAGTATCCGACCACTCCCTGTTTCTGCAGTTTCACACACACCGCATTGCCAAAACACTTTTGGAATAATATATTGAAAAAATAGGAGCTCATACCACAGATTAATCACAGGCTCAGGGGAGGGAGACAGAATGATTGGTAATAAGAAAAAAAGTGTCTATTAACAGGCGAGAGTTACATTTATTTCAGGGTCATAAAATTGATTCAATGCTGAAATTAACGCATTAACTGATGAGATGGGGCGACATTGTGAACCAAAATCATTTCACAGAGAGCCCTGGGACTGATTATTTTTTTAAATGATTTTATGAGAGCAGGAAACTGGAGACACATTACTTTAAAGGGCAACTACACCCATTTTCAAAATTCGTACATGTTATTTCTATGGTGTAAGACAGTCCAAAAAATGTTAGTAAACCTGAACAACTCTCTCCCAAATCCAAAAACTAGATTACTTAAACAAACATTCTGTGGGTCCACAAAGTCAGCCTCCCATTCATTGTCTATGGAGCAGCTCCACACTTTATACCCTATGACATCACAAGTTTGAGACTTCCTTCTTTGGTTTCTGGCTTTGAGAGAGAGTAGCTCATGTTCACTAATATTGATTGCACTTTCCTAGGCCATGGAAATAATATACTGATATTCTGAATTTGGGTGGTGTTCCCCTTTAACTCACAGTAAATATGAGAGATTACGACACAACAGAAGCTGAGAGGAAGAAATAAAAGAAACTTCTGAGCCAGCAACAACTCAAACAGATGTTCTCATATTCCAGACAAACCAGAGACAGGGGCTGACGATGTATTTCCTCCACGTAGATCAAACAAAGAGACTGTTGAAGCTTTTTATTAGCTCTACTGACACGCTGCAGTCGTGGCACACTTTTTTCAAAAGACAAAAGCCTATTGTAAATATTTTATTACTGGAAGGAAGGAGGGAAGATGGAAGGAAGCAAGGGAAAACAGATGGATGGATGGAAATAAGGAAGGAAAATTTTAATGTCATGAGATCCTGGAAATAATGTCAGCAATTTATACTCAATCTGCTCTTCTGAAGAACTGTGATCTCTCCATGCAAAATGTTCTTCTGGTTGCGAAATACGCTTATTCACTTTCTTGCTGAGAGTTAGATGAGAAGATTGATACCAATCATGCCTGTTCAATTATAATGTAGCTGGAGCCAGCAGTGGGTTAGCTTAGCTTGGCTTAGCATAAAGACTGTAAACCGAGGGAAACTGCCAGCTCTGAAGCTAACAAAATCCATCTACCAGCACCTCTGAATTAACATGTTAGGCAGTGTTTGTGTACAGGAAAACCAAAGTGTAAAAAAGGAAAATTTACCATTTTTTGGCCAAGCACAGACTCTGGTTGCGTCCGAAATTCCTATCCTTCCTACCATACTAACATGCTATTCAGTAAACTAAAACAGTATGTGAGATTTTTTAGTATGTCTGAAACCTTAGTATGAAATGAATAGTATGCGAATTTCATACTATTTCCTGTGAAATATTAGTATGCAAACACTCGACACTGCGGCGGCATAAATATCCCACAATGCAATGCTGTAGTAACAACAACGTTCTTAATAGACAATGGTGGACAGCTCTGTAGCGTCAATAACGCTTCAGTTCAAAAGTGTAAGTATAATATTCCACTTTTGCTATCGGCATGATATCGTTTTTAAGTTAGTTCAGACTTTGTGATTCTCACAAATCATTGTTTTGGTCAAAAGAGCTTGGTACAGGTTACCATGGTTACGCATCTCAAACCAGCAAGGATGCTCTCAGAAAGTGACGTGATAATTGCAGTTCAGTGCGTCCCAAAAGATACATACTACTGTTTATTGACACAAAAGTATGTTGAACGATAGTACACATATGGAGTATGTAGTGCAAAGTATGCGATTTCAGACGCAGCCTATTTCTTGTGCTTGGCCAGAACCAGTTGCCAGGCAACCAATGAGACGACTCCAGGAAGCTACTGGTTCCGAGATATAACCTGATAATTAGTGAGCTGTAGAGGTGTTGGCAGGCAGATTTGGTTACCTCTGGACAGAGCCAGGGCAGCTGTTTCTAGTCTTTATACTAAGCTAAGCTAGCCAGATGAGAGTGGTATCAATCTTCTCATTAAACTCTCTGCAAGAAAGCGAATAAGGGTATTTCCCAAAATGTCGAACTATTCCTTAACATATGAGTCATACATACTATGCTTTCATAACCTATTTTATGAAGTCTATATGCTGTGATTTCAGTTCAAGCCAATTACTACCAAGTATTCGCAACACAAAGATGCAAAGAGTTAGATAATAATGTGGTTTCTGCTCCTATAAGTATACTTTCTTTGAAGTCGCTGTCCCTCATGAGATTAAAGAGCTGTCAGAGGTAGCTCAGAGCCTCCTCGGGGCAAAGTTAGACACAGCTCTGCTCAGAAACTGGAGCAGGGAGTCAAACAGGGAATAAATGCAGGACAAATGATGTTAACATGACTACTTGTTAAAAACTTGTTCTTAATGACACTGTTACCACTACCTGTGATGTCTTGTATGTTTGAGCATGCCGGCTAATGCTAACTGATCCAGTCCTAACAGTCCTAACAATACAACGGTAGACAAAACACAAGGCAATAACCGTACTAGTACTGGTGTGAATCACTGCCCTTAAGGGAATTCAATCACAAATTATGGATTTTTCAAATGTATTCATCTCTGATTGACTGATTTATTGATTGAATGAAATGTGGAAGTTAATCACCATAAGGGCATATCACAGTAAAGGTTCCCATTCCCAGTATGGTCACATTGATTACATTTCCCATATCATACATTAACAACTAACATTTACCCATCAGAGAACGAAGTCAGCTGATTCCTCTCTCTTGTATCCATGTCTCTTACCACAATAAGACAGTTGGAACTTTGTCTTTAATGTGGGGAAGAGATACAGCCTTATGATAAACATAACAGTGTATGTTTGGCATGGCACATCATCCGACCACTACCAGATTTTGGGTGTAAATTTGGAACGGGAAAATTCGGCATTTGGAAAAGAAAAGACAGAAACAAAATGTGTTTTCTGGTTTAAAAAATGGTTTTGAATCCAATCCAAACAAACCCCAACTCTGGTCCGCATGCACTTGACACCATCCCAGCTGATCTCATTATGTGAGTATGGCCTTGCATGAGTGAATGAAACTTGAATGCACCCGTCTTCAGCCACCGCAGCTTCGCACCTCAGCCCCAGCTCGCTGCTCTAAGTCCCCCTCCATCTCAAATACTGTCTTCTGTCCTTCCTCTCTGCTTGCCTCCGCTGGTGCCCACAAGGTCGTAATATTTTTCAAGGTATGTATGGATCCACACCTGTTGAATTTTCAAAACGAGCTGCCATCTTCCTCGTCATGTGGAATATATTTTGCCGTGCTGACTGTTTGTGGCTCTCTAGGAGATGGTTGTATAGCGGACGTACCGCTCCGAGTCCCCCCCTCCCTGCTTCAGACTGGATAGCTGTTTAGCACCTCATGAGACATCCATAGGCAACCATACACATAACAACAACCTTAGTATGTCTGGCACTATTGCAACCCAGTGAGCTGCAATGTCGAGCTGGTGTCATGTGCTGACTCAATGGAAATGCTAACTCATTAGCATCCATTAATCAGCTCCCCTGTCGCAGCGCCACTCTCACAGAACGCTTAGTCTCTGGAGCCCAGAGCTAAATGGATTTGTTCCGATTCAGGTGGCAGGTAGTCTGAATACAGATCAAACCCAGTGAGGTGCATTGGTGTTTTAGCACATTAGCCGTGTTTTGGTAACATCTAAGATCTGAAATGTGGATTGAAGTTTTATATTTAAGAGAAATGCCTTGGAACGCACAAAACGGTTGACAAAAAAAAAGTCATTTTAACCCTTAATCCTTACGAACTGTTTGCTTAAAAGCTGTCTGTACAAGTGTGCTCCCTTTGCAGAAAATGGAAGCTTTAGTCAGTGACCATTAGACTGTTGTCAGGCTATTAGGCGTTATCAGTCGTGATAAGCCCCATAGATGTGGGGCAGTAGGGGCCTACTACATCCACTAGTAGATTTTATCATCTATTCACATGGTAGGTCATCAAAAGAAGGTATAAAAGAACACGACAGCAACCTCTAGCAACCGTAGTAATTATCAGAGGTTCCCTAAACTTAACTGTTTTTTTTTTTTGCCTAAACCTGAAGAAGTTGTAATTTTGTTGCCTAAACCTAAAGAAGCCTTTTAGTGTGTTCAAAAGGTGACGTTTCATTCAGTTTTATAACATGTTAGAATATATTAGAACAACAATGGGTGACGTCACGGTGACTACACCCACTTTTTATATACAGTCTATGGTAGGGAGGAGGTCGAGGTGGATGGAAGGGTCAAACAAACACAGGACTTTCACGCAGGAGACTGCTGATCGTGTCCCGTGTGAAACCAAAAGTCAGTGTTGACTTATTTTCATTTACATCTGCAAATCAACTTACCTAACGTACTGAACTTACGTCACGTACTTAAAGTACTTAAATTACTTAAATTACGTACATAACTTAAGTTACGTAACAAATGTACGTAATGTACTTAACTTACGTCGGTAAAAGTCAAGGGGTCCTGACCAAGAGTCCGTATGTGACAAGTTGGGATTGAGAACGTGTTGGAAAAGTTGTAACAAAACCTCCATATAAACTTCTCTAGTTATGTGGTTGTAGTTGGAGCCACAGCAGTGGTTGTGACACAGTTCATGGAGGCAATTTTAAAACCCTTACTGCCTGATTGATGCAATTTGTGTCAAAATTCGCACTCATTCTCTCATAAATATCATAACTCAGACATGATACACATATTTAAAGATTAATTGTTACACTTTCAGAGGACATCATTATCTCTGATGTCCATCGCAAATAAATTGCTTTGGGTATTAAATAAATCATGTTATGACACTTGATATTCACTGTTTTCTAGGTTACCCAGATGCTTTCTAGGGTAACCCAGATGGGATGCAGTTTGCAGATAACTGCAGCAATCATGTATTTATATTCCAAGTATTTCATGATACTTTTGCTCTTTACCGCCCACTCTGTCATCCATATTGATGTATTTTGACACCTTGCTGTCCCTGTTTAAAGTAATATTTCCCATCTCCATTACTGCAAAAGATTTTCCATCATGTATCACATTTATATTGTGTTCCACAGGGGAAATACCTTTTTAACAGAATATGGGTTTGCTTGATTGTCTATGATAATATTTCAGATATTTGCAAATTAATTTCAATGGGACATAATTGCACAGTGAACATTTTGAATATTTGAACTAGTCAGAGATGCTTTAAGACCTTTTGTGATTGACAGTCGCTCAAGAAATTATATTTTTGTCCTGATACAAGCAAGAAGCTAATAAGTCCTAATGATTAAGCACTGATGTCCTGTATAATAGAAAAAAATAAATGGACATCTTTGATATTTACCGTCAACTATAGTTTGACCAGGCAGATACTATATTCCCCTAAGGAGTTGGTGGAGAGCAAAACAGAGCTAAAAGGAGAGTGAACATTGGACTTAAAATCATCAGGTCTTGAGAAACATGACTCCGAACGAATGCTAATGTTGCTCCATATATGCTGAATATGTAAAAAGGCAACTTTTCTGTTTGTTAATTTATTTATTTATATGGGACTAAGCACATTAACCAACACTGACGTTAACAACATCAATGTAAATGTGCCTTCACCAGAACAACTTTATGAGGTGATGATTTATCAATATTGTGTTTACAGCTTGATCCGCTGCACCCAAGTGGCCAAAAAAATTAAAAATGTAAAAATCTAAATCAATCAATGCAGCTTTAGTTTGAAGTTGTAACTCAGTTCATGATACAGTACATACACATTTCAAAACTCAGTCAAAACAAATTGTACAAGAGGTATAATTCTTTTGGGCTGTAGGTTGTTGTGTTGTATAGGATTGTACAGTCCTTGTATATAATATGTTTGATATAGGAACAGTGAATGATTTCCTGGATATCTAACCAGTGAACATGATGAAATCCTCTTTGGAAAAAATAAATATGATTAAATACAATAATGGGAAAGAATTGACATGTATTATGAGTGAAAGTCCCCTTTAAGGCTTTTGACACACTAGTCTTGCTCTGTTTCACCTCTGTCTGGCCACACTACAGGGGAGCAGGTGACGTGGGCGTGTTGCCAGCACTGCAGTGTTTCCTGCCAGTTTGTCTTTCTGTCTCTGTTCTCCCAGTTCCTCTCTATATCTTCTGTTCTCTCATTTTCTTATGTATAAATACACAGTTAGAGAACAAAAATATAATACTGTATATATATACTGTACACTGGTATCACTATCTGTCTAACTAAACGTTATACCTCAGGATGCAGTGATCAGTTTGATTTTTGTCTCCATTTACCAGCCCAGTCGACACGAAAATGTTTTAGCATTGTACGTTTCTGCAAACACAGATACGTTGAATGTGGCCTTTTTTTTTTTTTAATGTGGACGTTTTTGCATTCGAGCAGAGCAAGTGATGTATTACAACGAGCGACGTACAGAGCAAGTGACATAGTTTATGGAGCGGCCGCCATTGAAAGTTACGTGGAATAATAACGAGCATAAAGTGCAAAACCAAATGTTTGTTACTGAACGTTATGTAAGAAAGTCCGCTAAGGGCATTTTTTATTTATTTATGCTAGTTACGCTGACACGTTACGCTGTCACGCTACGCTGTCACGCTACGCTGTCACGTTTCGCTGTCACGTTATGCTGTCACGTTACGTTTTCACGTTACGTTGTCACGTTACGTTCTCAAGTTACGTTGTCAAGTTACGTTGTCACGTTACGTTGTCAAGTTACGTTATTATGTTACGTTATTATGTTATTATGTTATTACGTAATTATTTAACCAAAACCATGATCTTTTTTCTAACCTTAACCAAGTAGTTTTGTCACCTAAATCTAACCAATCATTTCACAACGTTAAGCATATGGTATTGCAACCCAATCTCATGGGAAGGCGTATAAATAGCACGAAATTAAGGACATATCACGTGTCATGAGAACGCAAAAAAAACACTGAAACCACTCATGGGAAAAAGTCATGGTTGGGCATTAAAATAAGTACGTAATCTAAGTAAAATACATATGGAAACAACATAACAGAAGTATGGAAAACACGTCACATACGTCACTTCAAAACAACTCAACAACACTTTGGGACAGGAACATCAGTCTCGAACACCAGTCTCCTGGTTGCAAGTCCTGTGTTTGTTGGACCCATGCACCTCACCTTCCGCCGACCATAAGCAGTCTCTCTCACTTTTTATTTTACATCACTAGCTCTGAGCATAGCGTACAGACTACATGGTAATGATGGAGAAATGAAAGCTGCTTCAAATCTCACATCTAGTTTGCCACTTTATCTCATTTTGCATTATTATAAATATTAAAATACATTCAGTTGGCTGAAACAGCTTGAACACCTCGTTATCAGTGTTGTTGTCAACGATAAATTAATTATTTGTCTGTTCTGGCAACGAATCCTCAGAGATTATGAACGGATTTGGCAGAAATTTGGAGGAGGGCTTATGCAAACGATTTTGTTAGTTACTAGATTCTGCCTGTGATCTGGATCTGGAATTTCGCCCATGAGACAGTTTTTGATTTCTATCCATGACTACCCTCCTAATGAGGAGGCCTGACAGTGCAGCTGATAAAAAGCATTTCTGTGCTATTTTGGTGCAAAGGCTGCAGCTTTTGCAAGTTGCAGAATGCTCTGATGGTGATGGGTATTTGTTTACATGCAGCAGCTTTATGGATTAGCACATACTGTACAAAGACCCAACTCTGAGTTGTCCATCTGCTGTTGCAAACATGGTAGGAATTATTTCAAGTGGCTGTAATCAATATGTTTATAACACCAATGTGTCAAATGACAATGTAAAAACAATGTGACAATGCATAGTGATGAACCTACAGGGAATTATCATTTGAATCTGCAGCTCAGCTCAGCTCAGCTTTACGGAGAATTTCAGCTCATTGTTTATCCGTCCGGCCCGCAACTTTACTGTTGTGTTTCACTCTCACAGCTCTCATGGTGTCGTTTTCAAGCTGTTTTCAGTGAAAAAGCTCAAAAGATTTACTGTATGCTTACCTTGCACGGCAGCTGTATTCTTGCGATATCACAAGATCACGAGAGAATCCATCTTGTCAGGCTTCAAGTAATGTTTGTGTCCGAACAACATTGGTTCGGCCCAATCAGCGCCCAGTGAGGAGCTACTGGCAGCTACAAGCGTGGCTTAGGTGGGTGTGATGAGATGCAGAGGCGTCTGTTTGTTCTAAAAAACAAAGGCGGCTTCTAAAGAGGTCAACGTAGCTTAATAGCATCAGTAATATAACTAGTGAGTATTTCTTCAGTGAAAGAAGAGCAAAGTCACTTAACGCTTTTCTCATTAGAACAGATGTTTTCACTCTTCTCCTGACTGGTTTCGGCAAGAGTTTGATTGACAGATGGTTCATCCAATAACCTGCCAAGTAGTTTTTTGAAAATGCCTGCCCTTTTCCAAGCAGTTTCAAATGACGGCCTTTCAGATGATTCTGTGTAACAAACCATCTAACACGTCAGGTTAACTGTACCTGCTCAGTACCAAACAGCAGACAGACACAGGAGTTGGTGGAGACCAAAAACAGAGCTAAAGAGAGTGAATATTGGACTTACATTCGTCAGGTGGCCAGAAACACAACTCTAGATGAACGGTGAATAATAAAAAAAAAAATAATAGAAAAAATGTTGGCATTAAATGTTTCTGCAAACCAGGGATACATTGAATGGTGACGTTGCGCTGTTACATTGCGCTGTTACGTTGCGCTGTTACGTTGCGCTGTTACGTTGCACTGTTACGTGCGCTGTTACGCTGTGCTGTTACTTTGCGTTGTTACGTTACGTTGTTACGTTGTGACGTTACGTTGTGTTGTTACGTTGTGACGTTACTTTGTTATGTTACTTTGTTCGGTTACTTTGTTACATTGTTACATTATTATTTGAAATGCTAAAAATTTTTCTTCGTGACGGGGTTGCATAGTGAAGCTGCCTTTTTTTACTACCTCTGAAATTGATAAAATGTTATTTTTAGACACATCCAAAGCATCTAAAACAGCAACAGACCTCTGGACACAGGCTATTGAAACTTGATCCCATTTTACTGTGTTCATTAAATCATCATTAATCATTTTTTTCCTTTGTGTGTCAGGGTTCAAATGCATTTTTTTGAATTTGTGAAGGGGGCATGTTCTAGCAAAAAACAACATGTTATGTTGCTCTTCAAGGGAGGAAATTTTCACCAGTGTGTGTTGTGTCCTGTTGTCACTTTCATTTGCACCAAAGCAGGTGATAGTGATTCTCAATCACTTGTGCTTCCTAAATGGACAGATTGATATCCCTGAAGTTTAACTGACTTGGTGTTATACTGTGATAATTAAGTGGTCCCTTAATTTTTTTGAGCAGTGTAGTTGAAGCAATACACAGATCAAATCTGGAGGAAAGCTATCAGTGTCCATAGCGAGTGCAGGTCTGATGTATTGGAACAAATGACTTTAAACAATTTGTGGCAGAGTAACCTTTGTTGCCTCAGAGGGTCTGTGCTATTCAAGCCTGTGATATATCTGCCAGCAGTAAAACACGATTTATCCTCAGAGAGGCTCTGTCTGATTGCTTAATGCAGTTACCATGGTTACCACTTCATTTGCTCAGGCTGCAGTGATGTGCATTGGAATTCCTCTTATCTGCTAAACCTTGCGGCTGCTTTTTGTACCTTTCTTCTGAGCTGCAGAGATGGTTGCACTGCAAAGGCTTTTCAATTCATGTCGAAATGAGATCATGGCAGCGTGTCCTCATATCTAAACCTGTCTACACCATGCCTGTAAAGCAGTAGGAGACTCCTGGAAGATAAAGAATTACAGACTCAAATGGGAAGTCAAAACAAGGTAAAAACAAATCACAGATAAAAATAACATGGACTTGGATGCACAAGTTGCCTCTTCATATGAGATAGAGCTGAGCAGTTTGGCTTTTATTTAGACATGAAAAGATACCTGCACAAGATATGTGCCCTAATACAGGTGGTATTATATGAGAAGTGGCACTGCACGAGCCCCTGGTAGTTTAGCCCAATGGCGCCCCTTTAGACACGCCCTGATTCTCATCTTTCTAAATATAGAATCAAGGTGAAAACTTCGTCACCGTTCCTACAGTACTCTATGACTCATCCCTCTTGCTCATTTTATCTTAGGTTATCTAAAGTGGTGGAAGAAGTATTGAGATCCTTTACTTAGGGAAAAGAACCAATATATTAATCTAAAATTACTCCATTACAAATAAAAATCCTGCATGCAAAATCCTACTTAAAGGTGCAGCATGTAGGATTTGTTGGCTTCTAGCGGTGAGGTTGCAGATTGCAACCAACTGAAACTTCTCCCGTGTGCCAAGCGTGTAGGAGAACTACGGTGGCCGACGCAAAAATGTGAAAGGCCCTATCTAGAGCCAGTGTTTATCCGTTCTAGGCTACTGTAGAAACATGGCGGCCGACTCCTTGAGGAGGACCCGCTCTGTATGTAGATTAGGGCTGTCAAAGTTAACGCGATAATAACACATCAACACAAATTTGTTTTATCGCCACTAATTTCTTTCATGCATGAATGCAACCTGCGGTTTTTAGGTTGTAGCGGGCTAGGTTTTAAAGCTAGAGTGAAGATACTGGTATCATATGAAACTAGGAAACCTAAGGAATCTATTGGTACCAACCATGTCATACTAGCTTGGGAAGGAGGCTAAATAATGCTCCACACTTGTGCAAAATTTTGTCAAGGAAAAACTGGCATGGCGATTTTCCAAGGGGTCCCTTGACCTCTGACCTCAAGATATGTGAATGAAAATGGGTTCTATGGTACCCATGAGTCTCCCCTTTACAAACATGCCCACTTTATGATAATCACATGCAGTTTGGGGCAAGTCATAGTCAAGTCAGCACACAGACACACTGACAGCTGTTGTTGCCTGTTGGGCTTTAGTTTGCCATGTTATGAATTGAGTATATTTTTTTTTTCTAAATGCAGTACCTATAATACCAACAATAATAAATATATGCATACATTTGCATAAAGCAAGCATATTTTCCCACTCCCATGTTGATAAGAGTAATAAATACTTGACAAATCTCCCTATAAGGTAAATTTTGAACAGATAAAAAATGTGCAATTAATCGCAATTAATTATTTTAATAGACTGTAAGCCCTATTTTAAACATTAATTAACATTGCTCTTTTTCTCCTCCTCCTCCTTCTCTTTGCAGACCATGCAAGCGGCGCGATGCCCAACAGATGAGCTGTCGCTGACTAATTGTGCCGTGGTGAGCGAGAAGGATCTGCAGTCAGGACAGTGAGTAGTCATTATCGCCTCTTCATCAATGCGTTTGTCAATACAGGCATACAGCCGGGCATCTCTCCAATCGTTTTCTCACCTGTCCAAAACACTCATCCATCCACCCACGTTACCACATTCATCCAGAAGGTCACAGTCATTAAACTGATATGAGGCTGCAGGAATTGCAGGGTGCATCGTAATTTTGCAAACAATGATAATTAAAGCTTCAATAATTTGATGTAAAAAGACATCATCTTTTCAACCTGACTCACCAAGTCTCATGTTTTTTGGTATAAGCTGTTAAGCTTAACATTAACACCAACAGGTCCTTCAAACTAAACAACAAAATGCTTTGTATGTTACTGCCTTAAAAAATTAGTGTTTTCTGATCTGATCCCTGATCAGTAAATAAGGATTCTATCAGTGAGATATACAATTCTGAAGAGTTAATGCTAAAGCACATGGATGCATAATTTCCTGTGGATCCCTTGGAATGGCGGACTCCGCCAGAAACAATAAAAACCACTATGTAGAGCGGTAATTACAGAATGTGAATCATGGATGTATAATACGAACTGGATACCGGACCCCAAGATGTGCAGTAATGTTTCTCCTCCTGGCCCCGCCCGTGAGTCACAGATTTTAAACTAGCTTTTCTCAGCTTGAGGAAAGTTTTACAATTATAAAACCTCCATGGATCAAAAATTAAAAATGGAAAGAGTCATAATTTACCTTGTTTGCAGTTCGAGGTGTCTTGTCAACAGTTTTACGGTCATGTCTAGAAGGTAACCCCCAAGTTGTGAAATCGTTCGAAAACTCTCGCAAGACTCGCTGCCCGACGACCTATCCTAACCTTAACCATCTCACGAGAGTTCCGCGATTTGGGGGTTACCTTCTAAGCACGACCCAGTTTTACAGATGTCTCTTTTACAATGGTGGTCTATGGGAAAATTATTTTTGCTGCAGTACAGTAGCAACTGGAAATAAATTGGAAGCAAGGCTTAGCAGTGGCACTGTATCCAGGTCTTACTATCAGGGCTGTCAATCGATATAAATATTTATTCGCCATTAATCGCATGATTGTCCATAGCTAATTGCGTTTAATCGAAAATGAATCACACATTTTTTTAATATTTTTTATCAAAATGTACCTTAAAGAGAGATTTGTCAAGTATTTAATACTCTTATCAACATGGGAGTGGACAAATATGTTGCTTTATGCAAATGTATGTATATGTTTATCATTGAAAATCAATTAACAACACAAAACAATGACAAATATTGTCCAGAAACCCTCACAGGTACTGCATTTAGCATAAAAAATAAAATATGCTCAAATCATAACATGGCAAACTGAAGCCCAACATGCAACAACAGCTGTCAGTGTGTCAGTGTGCTGACTTGACTATGACTTGCCCCAAAACTGCATGTGATTATCATAAAGTGGGCATGTCTGTAAAGGGGAGACTCGTGGGTACCCATAGAACCCATTTACATTCACATATCTTGAGGTCAGAGGTCAAGGGACCCCTTTGAAAATGGCTATGCCAGTTTTTCCTTACAAAAATTTAGCGTAATTTCGGAGCGTTATTTAACCTCCTTCTCGACAAGCTAGTATGACATGGTTGGTACCAATAGATTCCTTAGGTTTTTTAGTTTCGTATGATGCCAGTATCTTCACTATAGCTTTAAAAAGTTGCATTAATGTGTTAAGAAATTAGTGTTGTTAAAACAAATTTGCATTAACGTTTCATTATCGCGTTAACTTTGACAGCCTGACTTATTATACATCCATGATGTAAATACATTAAACCAATATTGCAGAAAAATGCATACCATTAATAATTCAAACAAACTTTAAAAAGGAAAAAATTATACTGTGGTTATCCATGTTATCCCAACTTGTCAGATCAAAAGTAATCATGTACAGTTCCTCCATCTTCCAACTTGGCACATTCAGCCATAAAGTAACGCAGCACAAGTTTGGTTTATTGATGTCACCTTGTACTGAAAATTCAAACAGGGTTACTAACATGTGAAATACCTTTGTGCAGTTTTAATGATAATTGTTAATTTCAGTGATTCGAGTACGAAGTTATTTCACTGCCATTCCTGTATTGGCATCATTACAGATAAAACCTTCTACATGAAATTGCAAACGGTTGCAAACACACCTTTGTTTTTTTGTGCATCTGCAGAGGGTTTTCAGAAGGCACAACACATGCCCCTTGCAGCAGCAAATGTACATAAGCGTGCACATAAGTACAGTTACATAAGTGTGGAACAATCCAAAAATAAAAACATGCGAGAAATGGTTCATGTAGGTCTACAAATTTGCACACATTACTTTCCCGCCAAAATATAATTTTAAGAATTAGGTCAACTATTGATTATCCAAAAGAATTTTACACATTATGATTGTTTTAAAGTGGGAGCCACTCAACAGATCTCAAAGTAAATCTGTGATCTGAGTTTGTCCTAGATTTTCACTGCCATGGCAACTGCAGCCTTGTCTGTATCATTCAGTGTCACCAAGCAGCAGTGTTGGTGCCACCAGTGTTCTTTTTAATTAGGAATAGTTAAATATTTTTTGGGGTTCAACACTGTTGTGCTTATTGGAAATTAAAGTTTCTGCTAATGAGTATATGCAGATATTCAAAGTCTGCTGGCAAGATATTGTATTTTTAAAGTTGTGACTTCGTTTCTATAGTAGCCTAGCAACAAGGTGACATGAATATTTAAAATGAAGGTGTTAAATAGCCACTGCAATTATATCATGTAATGCATTCCTGAGCAACAGCATTAAAAAAAAAAGGGATTTATGGTGCCTTCAAATGGAACTTGTGAGCTCGTGTTTACAACATGGGAAGTCGTGTACACGATATGCTTGGCGTTCAAGTGGTTAAGTCGTGGGAACACCGCTGCTAATCAACGGCAATATTAATGTTACTCGGCGTCTAGAAGCCACAGAGGCTAACAATTTAGCAAGCTAGCAAGTGGGTAACATATTGCAGTAAACGAATAATGACAGAGGAAAAAGATGAGGCCATTGGGAATATCAACATTTTCCTCATACATATCATAAAATTACGAATTAAAACAATATACGACTAAAATTACAATATATTCACCTATTATATACCGAAAAATTAACTTCCATGGCCTCCGCCATCAACGTCAACAAACACGTCACAACTCGTAAGCTTTCAGAAACTTTCCACGAGGTCATGAATACCACATGAGGGGGGCGTTCATATGGATTCTTCTGGTGAACACGGTAAACACGACCCCATTTGAAGGCACCATTACTCAAACTCTCTTGATGAGCCTTGTTGGAATGATGACTTATGTGAGAGGAGAGCACTGGTATACTAGTAACCATCGGAGATTAACCAATCACAACTCTTCAATAATGCCTCTATGAAATTGGCCAATTAAATATTGCTACATGGTCTCCACACACACACACACTGTAATGTTGGTGTTTTTTCCTCACCTCCTGAAATGTGACATGGAGTACTGTAAAAAGATCAGTGGTGTATTTGAATGAATGAATTAAAGCTACACTAACCAATGTTTTTAATCAACAATGAGAAAAATACTATGTGTAATATATGTTTATATTGTAATATAATGTGAAAAGAGTTTTTCCATCCCAGCATGTAATACCCTCTTTGCGGAGCCTTTCACTCTATTTTGGATGATTGCCTTTTCTATTCGGCACGAAGCTACCTACTCAGCACCAAACAGCAGACGGACAACGTTAGCAACTAGCTACTTTACATATAGTTGAGCATTTAGCAGCTAAAGAGGCACATATCTCCCTCAAGAGTTGGTGGAGACCAAACCAGAGCAAAAAGGAGACTGAATATTGGACCATATTTTGGATCATATTTGGCCAGAAACGAAATTGCATGCATTGTCGCTCCGTGTCTTCTGGATGAGTAAAAGGCAGTTGTTTGTTAAAACATGAACCATGTCATGGCCAAAAAAAATCAATTACTGCAGCTTTAATCGCTACACAGCAACTATGGGGAGGTAGCCTATACCAATGTTTCCCAAACTTTTTTTTTCTCGGGACCCACTTTTTAAAAATGACAAACCATTGCGACCCAATTCACAATTCCTGACCATTTTAACTGCCATTTCTGCATCACCTTATATTAACTTGATTAGGTAAACCAGCTGTTTCAAATAGACTATACGTCTGATGAATCACAACTTTGTTTAATGCATGTGTTATTGAAAACATATACACGTTAAATACTTTAGAAGCAAGGCCAAAGAAATGCATTTAGGCGGAGTTAACAGGCTGACGTTTTCCCCCTCTCATCAGTAAAGCAAACAGAATGTACGCTAGCCTTTCATAATAGATTCAATGTTTTGAGTAGGCTACCATACGAACATTCAGGTTCCCTCATGTGGCACAAAAGTGTACTGCAGATATAAATCTTAAATAAAAGACTCTGGAGAATTGAGAATAATTGGCATATACCATTAAAATGTCACAGAAAGGTAGCCTACAATGGAAAGAGGGTAGTTCTAGGGAAGAAGGCATGGCAGAAAAACACAAGAGTAAAATGGAGATGAAATGTAAAGTTGAAGTTAAAGCACAAAATGAAGCGGACAAGAACATATCAGATAGTAAAAGGTCAAATAAGATGAGTTGGTTTTAAGATGAGTGAGCAGTGTTACATTGCATATAGTCGTTACATCAATGACAGTCATGTGCTTGCCAAAAAAGAAATTAAAACACATGTAATAACAAGGGTCCACTGTTTCCTATCTCTGCAGACATGTGACTGTGAAGACCACACCCAACCACAAGTTTGTGTTTACAGTGAAGACCCACCACACCGTGGCAGCTGGAAGCATCGCCTTCAGCCTGCCACAGGTAGACCTACACACACACACACACACACACACACACACACAAGCACTCTGTGTTAATGACTATTTGTTGAATTGTCTTTCCTTATATCTCTTTCTTTATCTCTCTCTTGTAGAGGAAATGGGCCGGCCTCTCTATTGGCCAGGAGGTGGAAGGTATAACTTTCTCTATGTGATTACTGATAATGATGGTTAACTATACAAACAGAACATTATCGCTCTTTTGCTGTAATTGACATTCCCTATAAGCTCCGATCTCCTTAGTTTCTACTTTCCGAAACATAACATAAGGATAAACATAATGATAAATGTGCTATCAATTTTCTATTTAGTTCTGTTTGGCTTAGCTTAGATACTTTTTTGTATGTTTTTTAAACATTACAAGAGGAATAGCTTTTCGCTTCCCTGCCAGTTAAATTGAACCTGCCAAATAGCCACTTCTTCTGTTTTTTTTTTCAAATAAGACACTTTGTCCAAAAACAGTTCCCCAGAATCAAAAATCTATCCATTTCTCACCCTGGAAAAACGGTTAACATCCATCATATACAACAAAATCGATTCCCTGAATCTGGCCCCCGCCAAACCCCTCAAAGATTCCTGGAAGCACGATCTGAGGATTGACATATCTGACAGTCATTGGAGTGACATTATTGGCCTAGTGCACTCCTCATCTTTACGTGCCACGCATGGTGCTCCATACAGCCCATTATACCAATGCTAAATTGGAAAGAAATATACCCTGACAGAAATGATGCCTGTAATAGATGTAAGTATTCTCCTGCTGACTATTTACATATGTTCTGGACATGCCCGAGACTGACACACTTTTGTTTCAAGGTATTTAAAACCCTTGAGCAGGCCTATTACATAAATATAGAGCCCAACCCTCTGACTGCTTTATTTGGCCTGCCCTCATCTCAGATTCTACCCACTACAATACAGCATTGCTTTTACAACCCTCCTAGTCAGACCATCCATTCTTCTTAAAATGTAAACATGCCTCCCCTCCCACACATGACAGTTGGATACAGGAAATATTACGCTGCCTACAATTGGAAAAGTTAAGGTTCTCCCTGAAAGAATCTCTGGAATCCTACTATAAAATCTGGAGTCCTTTACTGGTCTATATCAATGACCTCACTATTACTCCTGACACTGACTGTGTTTCCTGAGCAGAGCTTTCAGGGCAGAGAGAGAGGAGAGAGGGATCTTCACTACACCTTTCCTACGACCCTCTTTTTTTTTTGTATTTACTTTATTTTTTTTATTTTTTTTAAGTCCATTATCTGATTTCATATACTTTCTTTTCTCTCTTATTATTCAATTTCATTTTTCTAGTAATTTAATTTTCTTAATTAGTTTAATGTATTACTATTTTTTTATTATTATTTATTTTTCCCTTCCATGTGACCGAGACCAACATGGGGTGGGGGGTGGGGAGGAGGGATGGTCCCTTTTCTGTTTTTATTTCATGTTAAGGACAATGTGTTACGTTCTACATATGTTAAGATGACTTTTGCCATGTCTATAAAAAACAATAAAAAAGATTCGAACAACAAGAGGAATAGCTTTAGGCTGTGGATTAACAATGTGTTGGCTGGAGTTTAGAGTGTAAACTGGGCGAATCGTTACTGTGGTATCGATACTTTGATACTTAAGCTACTCTTTGGTATTGATTCCTTCTAAAAAATATTGATAATAAATTATATAAACAAAACGTGGGTGGCATCGAAGTCTTCTGCACCACCCTCTGTCCAACAAAAGACGTTGCAGGAGAGTTTTGAGAGAGGCAAAGCATATCCAGGTACAGGTAAAACCCTTATTAGTTTGATTTTGCCGTGTCTGTCTCTCTGCTCTAAATTCCTAAACTTCATCACCACATTCTCATTTTAAAATGGGTTGTTATGTAAGTTTGAATTTTCAAGTTCTTTATAATCATGTGCACAACATTACAGTGAAGCAGTCATTGGCAATGAAAATCTTGGATCTCAGATTCCCTCCAACAATGCTCATTAAATATGCAGGCTATAAAAAAAGGAAAATCACGCAAATGAAAGCAAAATGAGAATCTAAGACATAAAATAGTGTTTAAAAATATAGGGCTAAAATATAAAGTTACAGGAATGTAGTAAATATGCTTTAAATAGTTATATTTTTCTAAAAATGACCATTATTATTTTTTTTTAAATCACATGCCAATTTAAGAAATGATCAGTATCGGTATTGGTAAAATTGGAACAAAAAGTAGCGGTATCATATAGAATTAAAAAAGTGTGGTATCGCCCGTCCCTGGTGTAAACTTCCCCCCATCCAATGAAGAGCAGGACAGAGTTGCTAACATTACCCAGCTTTGATATCACAGTGGGGAGATATTACACACTGCTAGTTGTGATTAGTGTTTTCAGTGTTGAAAAGGCCAATAGTAAAAGACACCACCCTCCAAACTGTCGCCCCCCTACTCTAATACAATTTAACAGTGCTAGTCTATCTAAGATGTTGCATTCATTCATCATATATGTTCAATTTGCCCCCGTCTGTCCCCACAGTGGCCAACTACAACTTTGACAAGGCCAGGCAGTGCATTGGCGCCATGACAATCGAAATTGACTTCCTGCAGAAGAAGAGTACTGACTCCTCCCCCTACGACTCGGACAAGATGGCCGCGGAGTTCATCCAACAGTTCAACAACCAGGCCTTCTCCATTACCCAGCAGGTTCATATTCACAAACCTACAAAATATCTCTCACACAAATACATAATAATGTGGAGTGACATGTACATTTTGCTTTGTTCTTTGTTGTTCGGTGTTGCTCTGTAGTTCGTTTGACCGTCCTCTTGCTTTTCTCCGTCTCTCAGCTCGTGTTTAGTTTCTGCGACAAGCTGTTTGGCTTGATGGTAAAAGATATGGAGGCCATGGATGCCAGCATCCTCAGAGGAGAGCCAGCTACTGGAAAGAAACAGAAGGTACCTGACCTGCATGCAGAGCCCTGAGTGGTTTAAGAATCGTCATCAAAACCAGTGGAATGAAAAGTTCAAAGTGTCACCATTCACCAGCCTTTCTCAAATTAGGCTTTTGTTGAAATAGGTTATCTGCTTATTTCACCCTGTCCCAAGCGGGGTTCTCTGTCTGTTAGTCTCAAGGGGATACTATCATATTAGCAGAGCGATAACATAATGCACAGCACACTGTTGGTCAAGTAGATATTTTTCACTTTACTCACATTAAGTTACGACTTTATTCTATTAATTTTAAAACTTTTAAATAACATTAAATGAGAAAAGTTGATCTACAAGAGAGTAAATATTTACTCCATTATATTCCATTACATATGTATATATTGTATTGTCACCTGGCACCTGAATTTCGTGTTTTCCTTTACATACATAAAGACATGTCCACCATAAATTGGTGCATAAAAAAATCACCAGAATGCTCAAAATTTAAATTTATTTTGTAAACTTGACTAACATATAGTCACCCCCTCCATAATTAAACTCAAATTAATACCTAATAGAGAATCAGCTTGAAAATGTAATTGCTTTTGAGAGATGAAATGGTCCGGATATAATCTGGAATCAAGGGGATAGAAGCATTACAGTGGCAAACACTGTTAAATGATATGCTATAGTATGTTTACCATAATACTGCCGCTGCTTAATGGCTTCTGGTGAATAATTCATAATAATAATTCATTTAAGCCTCATCCTGATCCTCATACACCCAACTCACAATCGGTGTCACTGCAATACAGAAGAGCGTCCCACCCCCCTAATTTATTGCATATTACGCATTATTTATTAAACTACATTAATATGGTGGCCCCTAAGGACAAAATGCATTCATAGGCAGAAGTGCAAACATTGAGAGAATTGCACTTCAGATCGAAAAGCACTGGGGACGCTTTCGCTCTTGTACATGTTTTATCCGTAGGGGGCCACAGTGCATTCATATTCGACATGTAACCAAGAGTCTTCTAATCAGGAGATGGAGGGAACCATCAGAGAATCCCAGGAAGGAAAAGATGGCCTTGTATTTGCTAAAGTGTCTGATTGTAACTCTCTATTCTCTGACAGATTGACAACGGACTGATGGTGGGCAACAGCCAGGTGGTTTTTGAGAAGACAGAGAGTTCATCCCTCACACTAGTTGGTACGTTCATTATTTCCCCAAAACTTAATTGACCTCAGGATCTGGATTTTAAGGGTTTAAGAAAAGAGATGGAAAATATGTCACTAAATCAAGGTGGTAAATATGGTCAGAACCTGTTTTTCTTAGCATGATTCTTTCAGTGTAACACAATGTTTTAAAAAGCTGAGATATTTCAATCCTTTCCAGTCCCTTATCTATTTCCTCCACACGATGGCAGTAAGAGCACTACAGTATTCTCTCACTGATGCATCAACTTCCATAAATCACCTCTCTGCTAAGGAAAAGGCCAAGAAAGACTTATAGACTGATCTTGGCTTTTATTTTATGGATTTTAATTCATTGAGCTACAGAAATCCCATCTGACAACATCCTGAAACATGGTTTATTTTCAGGATGCTGAAACAAATATTTTACTCTATCCTTGTAGAGTTACTTGCCTTAAAGAAATATATTGATGAGTTGCTTGTCAAGTAGTTTCCCTTATATGTATGTCTTTGAACAGGTAAGGCAAAGACCAAAGAGGCCCGACAGACAATCATCAACCCAGAGTGGAACTTTGAGAAGATGGGAATCGGAGGTCTGGACAAGGAATTCTCCGACATTTTCCGCAGAGCCTTCGCTTCCCGAGTCTTCCCTCCAGACATTGTGGAGCAGATGGGTGAGAAACTCTCTCTATCCTCACTCCGTTTGGTCACTTTTCATATTTTTACCATGCCGGACTGCCTTAGCTTCTTGGTTATTTTTTTGTGCTGAGACTCTACTGTATGTAATGCATGTACTTTCATTTGCTTTTTTGATTTTACTGTAAATTAATTTCAACCAACAAGTGAATGTTACGATGGCTTATTAGGGCCATCATAGGTATAGGCCGGGGTAGGGGGGTGATATTCCAAGAAAAAACTCAGAATTTCCGAGATGAAAGTCGCAAATTTATGAGAAAAAAACTTGGATATTCTCTAAGATTATAAAGTCATAAATTTGCAAGTAAAAAAACATAAAATTCTCTACAGTCACAAATTTACGAGAGAAAAAAACCTCGGAAATTTTTTTTTTTTTTGTCAAGGAACCACATGGCTTCACTTTGCAAGGTTGGATCAACCTCATCACTGGATGACCTAATTAAATTATACTTTGCAATCAGGTTAAGCAATAAGGAAATACTCATTATACTCATAACTTATTATCATAAGCATCCAGACTTTGAAGAGACATTGCAGGGAATTCAAAAGAAACAACATAGCCTACTGATTTGAGTTTTTTTACTCGTAAATTTGTGAGTTCTGAGTAAATTTACGACTTTAATCTCGGAAATTCAATTTTTTTTTCTCAGACTATCACCCCCCTCCCCCAGCTCTGTAATTTTTTGGTAGCACTTTATAATAACCATCATTTATAAATGGTAAATTGATAGTTATTTAATTTTAGTGAATACTTATTTTACTATTAACAAACAACAAAATGATAATTCATATTTTTTACTAATTATTCGTAGTGCTATAATATCTTGATCATGATCTTTATCATTAGTTTGTGTAATATGAAATAATTTGTTTATAAATTATATATTGTATCATAGCTGATAGGAGACGATAAAAATTACATTCTGATTATATTAGTAAACTATTTATTAACAGTTTATTGTTGCGCACATTATAACATTTTATATACTATATGAAGTATTTGTTAGTGATTACTAAATGATTTGTAAAACTTAAAAAAAAGTATTACATCTATAAACATTACATAGATAGATGGACCAGAAACTAATTATTAACCATTGACAAAGTATTAACTATCGATCTAGATATTGTTTGTAGACACTTTACAAGGTATTTATTAACCTTTTAACAAGGTATTATAATCATCAGTTGCAACTTTATAATAGTCATCCAAATAATATGTATAGACCGTTTACAAACAATATCTTAATCATTAACAAATACTTTATTATACAATTTTATATACTACAGTATATAGTATATAAAATGTTATAATGTGTGCAATGATAAACTGTTCAAATAACATAAATTATAGCATTGCTATTAATTAGTAAACATTATTATCATTTTGTTGTTTATCAAGTAACAGTAAAATAACTATTAAATAAGTTTAATCAACTATCAATTTACCATTTATAAATGATGGTTATTATGAAGTGTTACCAGTTTTTTTTTTTAACCACAATGGCCCTAATACACCATCATAGAATGTAATTGTAGTAAAATAATAGGCTATATTTTATTTCCATTTTTTTTATTTCTTTTGGTTTGCATCACCTAACCTTACTAGTATATTTGTATACTGTGTGGTCGCTGCGGTAGCAACATCTAATACCCAATAATACAATGGAGGAAATGGCGTTAGTCACAGTTCAACAGCAGCTTTTTATTTCTCATACACTCACACAGAGTAACATACAATTTATTCCATGGTTTTATGATTCATTAGATTAATCTGTTTCCTTCTCCCTCTGGCTTTGAGCACTAAACTATTTCATAACATGCATACATCTTTCTCCCCTCCTCTCCTGCCTCGTCCTCGCTTTCCTCTGACTTCTTCCTTCTTTCCTACATCCCTCCTCTCTGATTCCTATTACACTTCTCATTTCCCCCCATCTTACTTTTGTTCTTTCCATTTTTTTTTATTTCTTCCTCTCTATCTCTTCCCTTTGGCATGTCTTCTCCCTCGCCTCTTCCTTTGTTCCAGGGTGTAAGCACGTGAAGGGCATCATGCTGTTTGGGCCTCCAGGCTGTGGTAAAACTCTGATGGCCAGGCAGATTGGCAAGATGCTCAACGCCCGCGAGCCAAAGGTCGTCAATGGCCCCGAGATCCTCAACAAGTACGTGGGAGAGTCTGAGGCCAACATCCGCAAACTGTTCGCTGATGCGGAGGACGAGCAGAAGAGGGTGAGAAACACTACATGTACTTTTTTTATATGTTCAATTAAAAAAAAAAAAACTGAATTAATCCATTTTCGACCTGTCTCCAGCTGGGAGCCAACAGTGGCCTCCATATCATCATCTTTGATGAGCTGGACGCCATCTGCAAGCAGAGAGGCACGGGCGCCAGCAGCACGGGCGTGCACGACACCGTGGTCAACCAGCTCCTGTCTAAGATTGACGGCGTGGAGCAGCTTAACAACATCCTGGTCATTGGTCAGTAGCATCCCCCCCAGCTGTATGATACATTATACTGATTAGAGAGCAGGGCCTGTTGCACACACATCCAGTATTACCAGTCAAATCAAAGCACATACTTGTGACCCATGCAAGAGCATGTAAGAGCCCTGTAAGACTCTGCAATCTGCAAGCAACAATCACTTTTTATAATTGCCACCGTTTTGGGATCTGTAAGTAGTGCTCGCAAATCGCTTTTGTGAAACGAGTCCCAGATGGTAAAAACCTTGCAGTGATATTTATTTTCTCGCCACCATCTCTCCATCGTAACAGCCAATGAGGGAACAACAGAGATTGAGAGAATAGCAGGAAGGAGGGAGGGCAGATTTATGTAACTAACTGATGCTGTTTGATATTTACTGAATGAAATTCATTCGGAGGAATGTGTCACAGTGATGTCTGTGCAGATGCACACAATAGCAGGGGGAACTGATCTTATATGTAAGTAAATATACATAAAACATGTATTCAGATAAATGATGATGATGATGTTATTTCACATGTACACCTCAACATATTAATCCTACTTAGCTTAAAGTAAAAATATAAAGGGTGTGCGTCACTGCAATTATTTAGAAAATGAACTGCAAATAAAAGTTGAAAATAAAAAAGGAAACAGTAATGAATATGGTCGGAATGGGTTCGCTTCCACTACTTGAGGGCGCCTGCGACCTCGGCCGACTTTCAGAGGCTGTAGCTGGCTCTAGGCTTCACTCTACCTTTAAGAGCTAAAGTTAATATTCTGGTATCATATGAAACTAGAAAAACCTCAGGAATCCATTGGTACCAACAATGTCATACTAGCTTGGTGCGAAGAATACTAAATAACAAAGTTACGCTAAATTTTGGCGAGGAAAAACTGGCATGGCCATTTTCAAAGGGGTCCCTTGACCTCTGACCTCAAGTGTAATTTGTGAATGAAAACGGGTTCTATGGGTACCCACGAGTCTACCCTTTACAGACATGCCCACTTTATGATAATCACATGCAGTTTTTTATCATGCAGTATAAATGTGTTATTTTCGGCTATTCTATGTATTTGAATATTTCTGCATACTGGGGTCCCTAAACAGCTTTGAATTACATAAATTGTGTATTACTGTAAAGCTCTTGTGGATCCAATGAGCCCAACTGTATTCATGTGTGATGATGTTAGTCCCCATAGTAACCATTTCATAGTGAGACCATTTTTTGAAACTGGACCTCAATGTATAAAATGACCTGTGGTGACCTCTAGGAAAATCACAGCCTCATGAAACTTTACAGCCACAAACTATAGACCTAGAGCATTCAGAGGATGGATGGCTGTCCTAGCTGGATTCACAATAAGGGGGTTTCTGAGCAATTTCCAGAACAGAAGTGCTCGCCATCCAATCACCAAAAAATGCAATTCTCGCAGAAATCTCCAAATGTCAAAAGTTTTTGATACCAAATCACAGCATGGCTTTTTCTATGGTGTTCCTCATGGTCTTGGTGTCTTAATGTGGTATTTTGGAGGGATCATTGATAATTTTTATCAATTCTCGCAGTGTAACAAATGGTATCAACCCCAAAAATAGATATGGGAATGGCCATCATATACTTCGATCATAATGTTCTAAACCGTTATATACTTTCACAATTTATGTTAATTAATTAAGTAATTCATGTTTATTTCTGATTTAAAAACAACTTGACACACAATGCTGCATCTCAAATTAATCTTCAGGTTCCGAGCTTTCAGATGATGTACACCACTTCTATGTGACATCTACTGTTGACCTGCTATCTCCCCCTAAAGACCCCCTGGAGCCCCCCAAAAAAAGACAAAAATGGCTCTATGAAAGAGGGGTGGAGTGGAAAATATTAAAACTGATTCCCAACAAGGATGAATGGCTCCCACATCAGCTGTTATTTTCTCTTCCTCTCCAGGTATGACCAACAGGCCTGACCTGATAGATGATGCCCTGATGAGGCCTGGCAGGTTTGAGGTCAAGATGGAAATCAGTGAGTGTTCTGGGACACCTTCTCTTTCTCACGCTCTCTTTTTCCATGTCTCTTTCTTTACAAACAAGAAATTCAGGAAGATGCCAATGAATTGATCTATACACGCCCACACAGTCCAGAGAAGAGGTCTAATCCAGCCAGATTAACTGAAAACACCTGTGTGGGTGTTCAGAGGCTCTAATGCTGATATGATAATGAGATGGGTGTGTCCATGTACGTACAGAGCAGTGATTGGTCCATGTGCTGTGTGTAACGTATCTGACATATCTGACAATATTATTTATTGACATATTATTGTCATATTTTTGATTTGTCTAATAGCCTTTTATTACATTTTGTCAGTTTCAGAGCTCCATAATTATCAAAAGTCTGCTGCTGCTTGGCTTGTCCTCTTCTCTTATACTGAAAAACAATACAAAACGTATAGTTAATTCATTTCCTGTACTGTATATCTCTACTGTTTATGTATTCACAGTCATATTTTTTTTCTCTGTTTATGTATATGCTTTGGCAATATGTTTTTTAATCACATCATGCCAATAAAGCAGCATGGAGTTGAATTGAATTGAATGTGTTATAGAGAATGTGTGAATAGAGACATCCATATTAGTGGCACATTACTAATTTCCCCTTTTACCTGTTTATTTCCTCCTCTGCAAACTCATTTCTCTCCTCTCCATACCCCTGTACATCTTTTCTGTCCTCCCCTCTTCCTCTGTCCCTCGCCGCCTCGTCGTCTCGCCACCAGGTCTGCCTGATGAGAAGGGGCGTGTCCAGATCCTGACCATCCACACCAACAAGATGCGAAGCTTCAACCTGATGGCTCCCGACGTCGACATCAAGGAGCTGGCGGCCGACACTAAGAACTACAGCGGTGCGGAGCTGGAGGGGCTGGTCAGGGCCGCTCAGTCCACCGCCATGAACCGGCACATCAAGGTCACTTTGCACTTCCAAATACACAAAGTTTTAGATAAAAAAAACCCATATAAAACATAGACTGTTTATAAAGATGGACGACACCTCTCCACTACCTCCCACTGTACAAAAGTGAAGCCAAAATATCCCGGATACAGGGGCTGCCATTTTGGGATTTACTGTATTTATATGTAGTTGGCCACTTATGTGTTATGTATAGCTATGCACTTTATTTTGCATGTTTACACAGCGCTGACATAACGATACTGTGACTACTCTTATTGCTTTACACACACAGTACATGTATGCACTTGAATTGAATCATGAATCATGTTCATGTAATCTGCTGCCAGCAGGTCGGTAATCCTCTGTATATCCGCTCATGGAAAACGAAAGCGAAATATATAAATCAGTCATCATGAATGTCCAAGGGTTGTAATCTATCATGGAGCGTGTTGCCGACGCCGGTATAACAGCTGGTATAATTTGCTCCTCCTTACCCAACAAAGTTATCCCACCTCTCAAAAACAACGCGCCATGCCAACCGCTATTTTACACCTAGCACAAGTTAGGTGCAAGATTTAAGTAGTAACTTACGCCTACGTTGGAACTATTTCAGCTGGTGCAACCACTCAAATGTTAGTAACTCGTAAACTCCGACTTAAGTTATAAATTATGTTCAAACTAGGCAACATTTGAACCTACACATAGCTGGTGCAACCCAGTGCTGCCTCCTAAATGCCCACATCTTAAACAGTAACATGGCATCATCAGGTTTATTGTTTCAGACTTTGAAGCACTACCTTCCAGAGCCACAGGAGATATTATAAAACTGTTTTCACAGGCTGAGTCGTACTCCTCGTGACAAGTAAACTGAACTTGTCAGGGAGAGTAGAGCAGGTGAACCCAAATGCAGGAGATCACAGACAACAGGAACTTGGAGAACATAATTTTAATTCAACCTCCAATGCAGCCAAGGTTAAACTGAAATTTTCATAACAATATCAAGGATCCAACAAAGACCAAGAAGGTGTGTAGATGGGCAAAGGAGGGAAAACACAGTATAGAAAACCCAAAACACAGAAAAAGACTCAGTCCGGTCTCCAAAAAGTCTGAATGCATCTGGACACAATGCCATCCTGACATTGTTTTGATACAGTTTTATGTGTGTATATACTGTATGTGTTTGTATATATTCTTTTCCAGGCCACATCTACAGTGGAAGTGGACATGGAGAAGGCAGAGAAGCTGCAGGTCACCAGAAGTGACTTCTTTGGTTCCCTCAACAATGACATAAAACCTGTATGTACCTGGTCTTTTTAGAGATTATGTCCCTGATTTGCAGAATACAGTTTAATCCTATAATCTGAAAAGGCTGAACACCGTTCCTAACCCTTCCTTGTGTTTTTATCCAGGCGTTTGGTACAAACCAGGAGGATTACACCAGCTACATCATGAACGGCATCATCAAATGGGGCGACCCGGTCACTCACGTCCTGGATGACGGAGAGCTGCTGGTGCAGCAGACCAAGAACAGTGATCGCACACCGCTGGTGGCAGTGCTGTTGGAAGGTAAGAAACCAAAAATACACACAAAAATACAGTAGATGGCACTACATTTTAATAGTTTTTGCCAAAATTGCTGATATGTCTGACTTTCTACAAGATTGAATCCAATTTCCTGAGTTTTTCCCAGACCAGTGAATACAAATACCAATACAAAGATTTACACTTTAAAATATAGAAAAATAGCACTATGGAAATTTGTGGTTTATTTCAAGCTGGCGTATTTACCATAAATGTGACTCTATGGGTCCCACTAGGTTCAAGGTTCAAAGTTCTTTATTTGTCATTTGTCGAACGAAAATCTTTGGTCTCAGGTTCCTTCAACAATGCTCATAAAATATGTACTGTATATATAAATGGGGAAATCACACAAGTTAAAGTAAAAGCAAAATGATAATCTAAGGCATAAAATAGTGCAGTTAAAATAAATATAAACATAAGTAAATGTAAAATAGTAATGTAAATTTGTAATTTAGATGAAGACAGTATTTCAGATGGGAAAACTGAATGTAAACGGGATGTGGTATATACAGTATATGCATGATGAGAAGTAATATATGTACACAGAGGTGTAAATAGGAATCTAGTATGTATAGAGAAATAATAAATATGTATATATATATATACATATATACACAGAGGTGTAACCGTTTGTAAAACAGTATGTAAAGTGTATAAAGGTAAAGTGACAATGGTAAAGTGACGTGTGATGAGCTCAGGAGCTCAGGAGTTCAGCAGTCTTATGGCCTGCGAGATGAAGCTGTCCCTGGGCCTGGTTGTGTGGGACCGGATGCTGTGGTTCCGTCTCCCAGATGGCAGCAGGCAGAACAGTTTGTGGCTGGGGTGGTTGAGGTCTGTAATAATCCTTAGGGCTGTGTATTGGCAAGAATCTGGCGATACGATACATATCATGATACAGGGGTTACGATTCAATATATTGCGATATATTGTGATACTTTTAGAAAGGCTATATATTGCAATTTTTTAAACTTAATTTAGCTCATAGTAAAAGGAACACCACCATTAGCATACAATCTGAATAAAAAAAGTTAACTTTTTCATGCAATCTGAACAGTTACACTGTGTTATACCCCATAAAACATGACCCGTGTCCGCCCGTGTCCCAGCCTCCTTCAATAGGCCTTGTAATCCACAATCAGACATGTTTTTTATTAATCATTTCCAATGCTTATCTCTGAGTCTGACTGGAATTAAACGCAGAAAGTAGCCGCCTGAAACGGCCAGCTGTAGGAGGCTCATGCTACTTGCCTTGCCCTGATTATATATACACACGTTTTATTGTATACGTTGTTTTGCGAGAGTCCTCATTTCCCCAAATCTCTAAGACGGAGGTGGCGCGTGCAGAGTGATAATAACCAGATTTATTGGAAAATCCCCCAGGATGAAATAAACCAGTTTTCCTTTAAGTAAAATGCATTGAAATAGAGAAAACGACTATCTGCACGAAATGACTCAAACGACACCCCAGCTTTCACACATACAAATACAAACACATGCCGACAGCCCGTAAATTGTACCCCTCCTCTCCTCTCGACTCCCACACCTCCAGGCCCACCCCACAGTGGAAAGACAGCCTTGGCAGCTAAGATTGCAGAGGACTCGCAGTTCCCCTTCATTAAGATCTGCTCTCCAGACAAGATGATTGGACACTCAGAGATCTCCAAGTGCCAGGCAATCAAAAAGGTAAGTGCTGCAGTGTGTTTTAACAAACAACAACAGACTCCCTGCCTCTTTCTTTTGACCATTTCTTCAATCCTCCTCCCTCCCTCGCTCTGTTTCAGGTCTTTGATGATGCTTATAAGTCACAGCTCAGCTGTGTGGTGGTGGACGACATCGAGCGTCTGCTGGACTACGTCCCGATCGGGCCTCGTTTCTCCAACCTGGTGCTCCAGGCTCTGCTGGTGCTGCTGAAGAAAGCTCCGCCAAAGGTCAGAGTTCATTCGGGCCAAAACTAAATGATTGGATGGGCTTATTACACAGATACCAGATTTTTTTTTTTTTGTCACAGTATTTGATTTATTGATTGCTGTTTGGATGTAATGAGAATTTCAACAAATATGACAAAAAAATGTTTTTGAAGAACATTACCATCCCTAGCTTTAAGATGACAGCTGTATATTATGTCATAATCGGGCAATAGTAAAATATTACCCTATACGATTTTATTTTCTGTTTCAGTTTTCTCCCATAAGTTTTGCTTTTATTTTTTTACTGCATCAACATATGATTAGATTTAGCTGGAGTCCTAGATATCTTTGTATCTTCAAATTCTGTTTTAGTTTTTTTTCCTTTTTACTAGATCATATCTTACCATGACCCAAATAAATTTGCTGTGCCTGTGGTTATAGCTGTCGAAACTCACATGTACTACATTTTTGAGCTTGTGAGTGGACCATTAATCTCCACTCGTCACGGAAATTGACTGAAGAATGTGCCATGTGGTGTAATTAACGAAGTACAAAACAGAGCATTTATTCCTCCTGCAGGGCCGGAAGCTGCTCATCATCGGCACCACCAGCAGGAAGGATGTGCTGCAGGAGATGGAGATGTTGGACGCCTTCAGCACCACCATCCACGTCCCCAACATCTCCACTGGGGAGCAGCTAGTCGACGCTTTAGAGGTACTAACACACACACATGCGAGAGAGAGAGGCGTTCAACAAGAACGATTCGTTCATGAATTACTGCGGTGCATTATACATAACCATCCCCCAATCTCAAGAGCACACATTCATGCACACACAGCCTTGAAAGAGCCGACTCTATAGCCTTTAGTGTATGTGAGGAAAAAACTACATTCACTGAAAAAATTTAAGTGGCTTAAACATAATTAAAAGGATGTTTTCACCAGCGGTCCTTCTTTATTTTGCTTTTCGGTCGGAGGTTTTGAAGGTTATTGAAAATCTCCACCTTAATTCTAAAGTCTTTGTTGTCTGTGTAGCTGCTGGGGAGCTTCACGGATAAAGAGCGGACCAGCATCGCACATCAGCTCAAAGGGAAGCGAGTCTGGATCGGCATCAAGAAGCTCCTCGTGCTCATCGAGATGTCACTGCAGGTACAGGAAAGACCCAACAAAGCAGTGAAGCAGCTCATGAAACAGCATGCACAAGCTGTGATTTGATGTGTTGCATGTTAGATAGAAAACATAACAAGAAGAAAACAGGAAATTACATGGTAATTGGGGAATACAGTAATTTTTGGATTGCTGAAATAAACTAAATGTTGTTACTAGTTAAAGTCACCTGTAACCTGGGGTTTCACAAAACCTGAATCTTTAAGGAGCTTGAGAGGCTTTGGTGCTAGCTGTGTCTTGTCATGTATGTTTAAGAGCATGTGCGTTAAGAAACTTCCTGACTTCCTGTTGTGGTTCCCTTCACACATGAATGGCATTTGCAAAACTGAGTGTGGCAACTACATCAAAACCACCACACAGCCCGGCCAAGAAGTGCATTTAGTCAAGTACAGTACTTAAAGGAACAGTGTGTAGCATTTAGGGGGATCTATTGGCAGACATAGAATATTATATTAATAAGTATGTTTCCTTCAGTGTATACAGTAATCACCTGAAAATAAGAATTGTTGTGTTTTCATTACCTTAGAATGAGTCGTTGATATCTACATAGGGAGCGGGTCCTCTTCACAGAGCCGGACGCCATGTTTCTACAGTAGCCCAGAACGGACAAATCAAACACTGGCTCTAGATGGGGCCATTCACATTTTTGCGTCGGCCACCATAGTTCTCCTACAGGCTTGAAACGCGGGAGAAGTTTCATTTGGTTGCAATCTGCAACCTCACCACTAGATACCGCAGGATCCTACACACTGCTCCTTTTAAGTACAATTTTGAAGTACTTGTACTTTACTTGAGTTCCATTTTTATGCTACTTCTACTTCTACTCCACTACATTTCATAGGCAAATACTGTACTTTTTACACTACTACATTAATTTGGTACCTTTAATTAATAGTTATATTGCCGCTTCAGATTAATACTACAAAATATAATTAACAGATATATTATGATGTCTTATTATGGATAAAGATGAGACTTGAATGCTACCCGGCAGGATATATAGTAAAAATAAGCCCAGCATTTACCAGCTTCAACATTAAAGTAATGTACACATTAATGCATCAGTAAATATAATATTAAGAAATGAGAATTTCTGCATAATGAATACTTTTTTTAGTATATCGTATATTTTGATGCTAGTACTTTTGTACTTTCACTGAAGTCAAATTTTGAATGCAGGACTATTAATTGTAAAATAATATTTCTACACTGTGGTATTGCTACTTTGACTTAAGTAAAAGATCTGAGTACTTCGTCCAGCATTTATAAACCCCCATAAAACCACAATGTGTTGGGGTTTTATTAGAGATTAAAAAAACTAGATAAGTAACAGATTATTTAGTGATCTTTAGTGGTACTGGTAGGTGGATTTTGTTACTTTAAGATTTTATACTTTTAAATGGAGCCAGGCTATGTGTTTCCCCTGTTTTTTTTTTCTCTTTATGCTAAGCTAACGGCTACTGACAGTAGATATATTTATCAGACAAATGTGAGAGTAGTATCAATCTTCTCATCGAAGTCTCGGCAAGAATGCGAATAAGCGTATTTCCCAAAATGTCGGAACTATTCCTTTAAGGTGGGTGAAGCTACTATTTGTGCTCTAGTGGACCTCCACAAAGCCACCAGCTGGAAGATTCCTGATATGAGACATATTGACTTTTGCTGATTATTTGTACTATTGGTTGTCTGTACTGTCAACAGACTGTTCAGTCTCTGTCTCCCTCTGCTTTCCTCTCCAGATGGACCCGGATTACAGAGTGACCAAGTTCCTGACTCTGCTCAGAGACGAGGGGGCGTGAGTACAACTACTCTGCACCGATCACAATCATTCTCATTGCTTGTCAACAGGTTCCATCAACTGAAACCCTCTTCTTTTATTCTCATCTCCATCCATTTTTTATGTTTCATTCATTCATTACCCTGTCAGCTTGTTTTCTTTAGACTATTATAATGTATGTATATTGTTATTTCCTTAAACATGATTGACAGAATGTACTTTGAACTAGCTCAGTAATGTCACAAAAATACATATTGATTTTGAAGACTATACATTCTTGTATTTCCACACTGCACACGGAGTAGTTCTAACCGTGCAGAAAAAGGCTGTCACCAACTATTGACCTTAACGGCTTTATTTTGCAATCACCAGGTTGAACGAAGGCGATCAAATCCGAATTTAAGGTGTTGGTCGCTCTCACTGTGCACTGGTAAGGTCAACAGCAAGGCAATGAGACTAGTGCCTAAAGGTTAGGAGTGCAAAACCTACAGCAGATAGCTATTAGATTAGCATTTAAAGTAGAACTACACCTTTATTTTCTTACTGCTGTAGGATGATGATTGCAGTAGCAGCTTCAGATAACTGTTGTAATGGTGCATTTTTAAAACATTTTGTACAATCATGTCTCACTCAGTTTGAAGTTTAAAGCAAGACTATGTCACTTTGGCTAACAGTTCCCACTGTGGCCACAAGTGACATTTACATGCTCATGGTAAATGCTAAGAGAGAAGATTCAGCAAATGCACTCTAGTATCAGTACAGCAATGGCATGTCTATGTCTAACCCTATTAGGTAACGTTAGCCACAATAGCTACTGGTCATATATCAGACTGATAAAGGTTGTATCAGTAAAACCATTGAGGGTATTGGACAGAGCACCAGTGCTTAGTCTCGCTTGTCTTTGACCAGCTCTTTGCCCCTCCATCTTCACATCTCTTTCATTAGCAAAATACATACATTACATGGACTGGTAAAATTTGTACACCCAGTGTATCTTAGGCTACACCCACACTAATACTTTTTCGTTTTAAAACAAACACGATCTCCGTCCAGACTAGCGTTTTAGGGCCGTTTCAGAATTAATCTCCGTCTATACAACCACGCCTGAAAACGCCTATGACATGACCATTCACGTACACTGGGCATGCGTGTGCCAGTGTAAACAGGAAGCAGCGTCGGACACTGGAATTGATGCTGAGTGCTCGAATAATAGCTTGCCCCTTGCATGTAGGCAGTATTAGCATTTTGAAATGCAGAATTTAAATGCACAACAGCTCCTAGCATAGACCATGAGGTCAGCGACGCTTGTAACTCCTCATCCATGTTGGGATTAACCGCTGGTGGTCGAGGCTGATGTCGTTTGTCCACGTGATGGGATGTGAGGAATCAGGGAAGGACACGTCATGACTTGATAAGACCAAATCAAGAAGCAAATGTGGGCGTCTGCGTCATCGTTTCCAAAGCGCTCCGTTTCTGTCCGTCCAGACTAAAACGCAACCCTGGAGTTTTAAAACTAAAGCGAGGTCAGCAGCGTTTTCAAACGTCTCCGTTTTAGGGGTTTAGAAAGTAGTGTGGACGCTAGGCATAAACGTGGCAAAAGTTATGCGTTTAAAAACAAAAACGTATTAGTGTGGAAGTAGCTGTACATAATTTAAATCTGCCCCTACAGCTGACATTATCAATCATAATATTTATTAAATTTATGTAACATGACATTCCAAATGTCATGCAAGCATTGCATTTTACTCCCCCTCCATCATTATTTTACTGTTGCAAGCTATTTTCATTATAGCTCAATTGTATTCATTTCTGAACATGAGTGATTCTATGGAGTGTTAAGACAGTGTGACAGAGTGTTTTTTTTTCATATTTTAGCTTTTATATTTTGAATATCATTTTCAGTCCTGCTTCTTAAGGTACAGCTTTCAGGAGTCGGTTGCACCAGCTCTTCATAAGTTCAAACTTAGCGTAGTTGTAAGATAATGAAGTGTTTACTAAATGGAGATTAACGCATCACTAAATTGAATAATTTAATTAACGCCCTAAAGCATACCCTGCTTTATGGTCTATTTGACTCTAAATGGGACCATAATTGACTAAATGAACATCATTCTGTATTGAAGAAGACTTGAAACTAGAGATTGAGACCATAAACTCGTGTTTACAATGTTTACTGAGGTAATAAATCAAGTGAGAAGTAGGGTCATTTTCTAATGGACTTCTATACAATCAGACTTATTTTTACAACCAGAGGAGTCGCCACCTGCTGGCTATTAGAAAGAATGCAAGTTTAAGGTCAATTTCCACTCGTTACATGCATACAGACTTTCAAAATAAACTTCCGTCTTCACAGGAAACAACTTGGTTAGGTTTAGGCAATAAAACTATTTAGTAAGGTTTATAAAGATAATGGTTTGGGTTAAAATAACTCCGAAAGTGGCGTAACTTAAGTATGGAAGTTATGTGACAAATAAATAAACCTTGACTTCTGGTTTCAAACAGTGTACGAACAGCAGTCTGGTGTTTTTTCACCCACCCATCCACCCCGACCTCCTTCCTACGTGGCATTTGTAGCAGCGTTTTTATACTTCTTGGTTTACGATTAAATGGATTACATACAAATTTATTTTGTGGGATATATATATACAAATTACAGTGCATTACTTTTCGTAGGTATAGCTAGAACAAGTTAACATAGGAATCTTTCCCAAGTCTACAATCCATATGACATGAACCTGGCATAAGACATTTCTTGAGTTTTATATGTGCAATCTGATTTAATAAATGACTTGAAACTACTTAGTTGTTTCTAAGAACTTAGGAGGGACTTTAGACACAAACTTACACTGAATAGCTGGTGCAACCCTAACCTGGCCATCCCTGGTGGAAATCCCAGAGTAGATGGCTGAGTGAAAGCCAATGAAATCTTTCAAACACTATTTCTGGATGGTGTGTAGGAGGATTGAGGACACAAAATGAAGAGTGCAGCAGTCTCAAAAGATCAATGAGTGATGGTGCTATATTGTGGCTCTCTTCTTGTCTTATAGCCGGTTAAATCCTGCTCATCGTTTTTTGTTTTACTCAAGACACCGCCCAGCGTTGTGCTGGTGTTGTGTGAGTAGGGGCCCTCTTCAAAGGGGAGTCTTATTAGGGGGGAAGTAACGCAACACAACCAACAGGAAACTGAAACAACTCCTCTTCTGCTTTTTTTTCCTCTTTCTAGTGATCGCAGCTTCTACGAATAGAGGGGCCCGGAGGAGTGAAGCAAGCATCTCGCCAACCAACATGCCACCCATTGGACAAAATGAGGAAGAGGGGGAGAAGAAGAGAAGACCTCCCTCTTGTGCATCCATCCGTCCGTCAGTCTATAAACAAACACCTGGTCAAAGAGAGGAAACACACAAGTTATCTCAGCATGCTTCCGTAGGAAATATCACCGTATCACCGCCCCTCCTCCTCCTCTTCATCACCATCAACTTTACTTATCGACATATCACAGCAAACTACTGGAAGTCGTACTGTTTAAAAAAAAGTCTGTTGTCTGTAAAGAAATTGCAATAGATGATTGTAAAAAAAAAAAAGTGCTGTTTTGTGCATCGTGCGGAAAAATAACCCAAAAAAAGAGCCATGTATGTTTTCAGGTATCGTATTTGTTGTATTCGTTGCATATCCCTCGTCCTGCTAAAGATAGTTATTGTTAGTACGATATGTATCCTCACAAGCAGAACAAACAGAAAACAACTGACACAACTCCCCAAGCCATTTGAATATTTAAGACTTGAATCTATGAGAGGCTTTTAGTGAATATGTAGTGGCTATAAAAACAATGTTCCATGTGTAAATGTAAACCCTTTAAATATACAGTATGTAACTCGTTCATGTTCTGTACATAGTATATATAAACAAAATACAGTATGAGAATAATTTAAATCCGTCTCAAGTCTAAAGTATATCAGTATGATTCTTCTTCCTTATTGATCCGGAGATGTTGACTTTACCAGGTGACTGTAATAGTGAAAGTAAATGTTGGGTTGGCCTGTCTGTCTGTGTTTCGTACAGTACAGTAGCTACGGCATCATCAGTGTTAAAGATTAAAAAAGATATATATTCTGCACTTTTAACATCGAAAAAAAAACCTTTAGTACTTATCTCAGCATTTTTTTTTTTTTTTGTCTGCTCGTGTGCATGTGTGGGGAACCAAACGCTGCATGTGTCTGGTGTGTCAGAGCGTGTGTGTGAGTGTGTGTGTGTGTGTGTGTGTGTGTGTGGTGGCAGAACGTGCTTTTGAATGTGAGCATGTGTGTGTTTTTGAAGCTAGGTTTAGACAGTCGGTGGTTAATTTGTGGGGTTTTTCTCATGTCATGTGTTTTAGTGCTTATTGTCCAAAGTTCTTGTTTTGTTCTGACCATTGATGATATGTGTGTGTATGTGTGAGGGTGTGTGTGTGTGTGTAAATATATATCAACATGCAGATGTATTATTGCAATAAAAAGCACTGATGCACAGGAAAAAGAAACGTACTGGTCTTATTTATTTATCGATGGACAGATATGTAGACAGATGAAAATGTCATTGATTTTCAGGTGTGAAAAGTAACTAAGTACATTTACTCGAGTATGATTTTAAGGTACTTGTACTTTACTTGAGTATTTCCATTTTATGCTACTTTATACTTCTACTGCACTACATTTTAGTGAGGGAAAATTGTACTTGTCTGACCACCATATGACTGGTGACTTTGCATATTCACGATTTACCTATTATGTTATTTTATTGACACAAAAAGATAAAACATTTGGGTTCAAACAATATACAAAAAACATCATGTATACAATAAACCAATACAAATAATATGCTCAGTTTATAGAATAATAATCTATTGGTGTAGATTAAACTACCCAGCAGTATATAAAGTAGTCAAATGTAGCTTCACCTCTACCAGCTAACATAGCTGCTTACACAGTAATCACTTGGTAATAAGATAATATTAATGAATTAATCGCACATCTGTTATCTGTTCAAAATGTGCCTTAAAGGGAGATTTGTTAAGTATTTAATGCTCTTATCAACATGGGAGTGGGCAAATATGCTTGCTTTATGCAAATGTATGTATATATTTATTACTTTACTACTATATTTATTACTAGATTCATATGATGCCAGAATTGTCGCTCTAGCTTTAAAACTGAGCCCTCGACAACCTAAAAATCACAAGTTGTCTTAGTGCGTTAAAAACATTAGTGCCGTTAAAGCGAATTTGCGTTAACTTTGACAGCCCTAGAATGAAGTCTTCAGATCCTTTACATACGCAAAGGTCGAAATACTCCGTAATTTAAGAGTAAAAGCCCTGCTGCATTCAAAACTGTACTTGTGTAAAAGTATTTATCACTGAAATTGACTCTCAAGCCAGGGAGGAGCAGAAACCAGCAAGCTGCACAGAAAAAGAAAGAGAGGCCTTTGTTAACAAGGCTATGATGAGAAACAAGCCTGACGCCTTATCATCTTAACTCTGGTGTTCAGGGCCCCAGATCCCAGGATCCCAATTCACTTTAGTTTCTTCCTCCATATTCCCCCCAAGTAACGCTTGTCACATTTGCATCTCAGCCCAGGGCTAACACTACAACAAATAGCTCAGGGCTGGTTCTCATTCATCCTGGACAAACAAAAAGCACTGAGTTAACAATTCATATTTGAAGACAGTCCCTCTGCGCAACACTCACATTAAGTGACCTCCGCTTCATTTCACTTCTGCTTGCTTCATCTCTGTCAAGTTACTTCCTGTAGCTTTCCTTTTCCTTTGTCTCACTAAAAAAGTTCATTTTTAACCTCATCGTCAGCTCAGTTACACATAAGTCCCCAGTTATACATTTACTCAAGCACGTCTACTTTAATCAATCATTCCTCTACTGCACTACATTTCAGAGGCACACTGTTTACCTTTTCACTTGTGCATTCATTTTACAGCGAGCATTACTAGTTATAGATGTGCTGACCTTTACTTGTAGTAAGGTATTTTTAAATTTTGGCACATTTAGTACAGTGGAGGCGGATGTCTTGAAATCCTTAATTTAAAGCAGCAGTGGGTAGAATTAGACAGCGCGCGCGTCCTCGTTCAGCACGCTCCACCTCTAGACGTGAACGCGCGCTCACTCCACACTGCAGAAGAGTTAGTTTAGCTCTGAGAATATCTAGTGAATGTACAGTGGACGTTTATGCAGAAATAAATGCTGCAGCTCCTCCAGACCAACAGAGGTTTTCCGTGTCTTGTGAAGTGACGGGGCTCTGCAGCGAGAAACGTTATCGTCTCTGACCGGGTGCCAGTATCTCCCCTGTTCACTCCGACCGCGGTCGTGAGGCTGAAGCAGGAAAAGCCAACACTAGGATCAGCAGTGATTCATGGAGAGACCTTTGTCTGGTCAGCTAACATTACTGCCAAGCAGGTGAAATATAGTGATATTGTGGTTTTAGCTGACGTGTGTCGCCTCACTGTTTTGAGCGATGCTCGTTCATGTCTATGTAGGGCGAGCACAAGCGCGAGCCCGACGCTGACTTTCGTTGACTTAACGGCCACAGGTGTCGCTGTTAACAAGCATTTCTGATTCTTACAAACAGTCCCTTTAAATGCATAACACAAATAAACTTGGAATTTGAAACTAGTGAAGTAGAAGCATAAAGTAGCATAAAATTAAAATAATTAAGGAAAGTGTACCACAAATTGTACTTGAGTGCAGTATTTAGCTGTATATGAATGTGAAATATTTCCCACAATTTATTTTGCCATTGAATGTCACTGTGGGGAAACGGGTGTCATTCCCCTTTAATCCTCCAGGCTCTCTCCAGGATTCAGATGGCATTTATCCATAAGTAATATTTGGCCACAGCAATGTATGGAGGACGGAACCTGCCAAAATAAAAAAATAAATGAATAAATACATAAATGACACGATAAATAAACAAATAAATAAATATGTCATTAAATGTCGCAAAAATAAGAATAAAAATAAATATAGCCATTAATTAATTGATAAAATGTGGCATTAATTGATTTTTGTTTTAATTTGCTTCTTTATTTATTTAACTTTTTATTAATTCCCTTATTTATTTACTCTTCGGTTTAATTTAGCCTTTTATTATTTATGTATTTATTTGTATTATTTTTTTTAATTAATTAATTAATTAATTAAATTTTTTTTAGTTATTTTTCATATATATATTTTAAATGCATGTATTTTTTAATGTGTTTTTGCATTTGTTTATTCATTTATTTCTGCACGATTTTCCCTTTGCATTTCACCCCTTATTTATTTTCCCAAACTTCTGTATTCTTATTTGAGTGCAGTATTTAGCTGTATATATGCATGTGAATACTTTTTTCTCCCACCATTTATGTTGCCATTGAATGTCACTGTGGAACTGGGTGTCATTCCCCTTTAATCCTCCAGGCTTTCTCCAGGAGGATTATGCAACCTCTCCCCGGCTGCAGTGCTCCTCCTGCGGCCGGTAGAGGGCGCTGCGGAGCCTCTCCTAATGAACCACCACCTCTCTCTCTACTCGGCTCTCAGCAGCTCCGTTTCTCTTCTCCTGACCCGCATTCACCCGTACTGTATACAAGCAGGCAGGGGGGGGGGGAGGAGGAGGAGGACCGAGCACACAGCACACAGCACAGCACAGCTAATAAACCCTGTAGAGTTTCCCTTTGCTGGTGCTAGACCGTGGTGGCCATGGCTTTGGCAGTCCCTGACAGACACGGCGCTCCCGTCTCCACGCACCTGACCGCGGACTGAGAGGGGGGCTACCGCCGCGGAGCGTTAGCTTCACCGCTCCACCGACCGAGAGAGAGGCTTTAACCACCACCACCACCGGCTGGCTGGCTGGACTCGGCTTCTATCTTTATTTGTTCTGCTTTCTCTTCACGTGTCAAACCCGGCTTGTTCCTTGTTTCCCTTGGCTTTATGTTGACGGCACAGGAGGCGGTTTTGTATCACAAGTCGAGCATTGGTGAGTGTGTGTACATTTTGTAGCGTAGATACATACAGTGGAAAGGCTTCTTCTTCTACATGGGGCGGCGGTGCAACGTGAGTGCTGTCCTCATGTCAACCCGGGCCTGCTTTACTGTACTCTACTGTACATTATAGCTTCATGCAAACCCTCCTAGTCACTGTCCTGCAGCTCTTTAACTCTGTATGCCCTTTAAGGACGTCTCGCTGCATGTTTGACCTGCATGTGCTGCCTTTTTACTGTCTTTATATTGATGCACCTGGGTTCAGGTAGCTCCAAAGTGCACCGGTTTAAGGTCGCAACTATATATCTGACAACCAAGCAACAGGAAACCTGTTAACCTACACTCTCTCTGCCCTATATGGCTGTGCAGACTCGTGCTGCGTGAGACGTTATCCAAGAGGGAATCGGTGGAAGGTACAGAGATAGGGCTTTGAGCCAACATATAGGCAGCAGCATATATAGGCTGCCATGTATGTGTGTACTTATATATATGTGTGTATGTGTGTGTGTGTGTGTGGCCCTCCCAATGTGTCACATTCCTCTGCTGTGACATAGCCAAGTAGGTCTGACTGTGTGTGTGTGTGTTCAAAAAGTGTGCCAAAGTATTCTTGAAATGCTCCTGGAGACTTTTTGATATGAATCATGCATATGTAACAGGACAGCATGGAATATGAAAATGTGGTTTCTCAGCCCTATTTATTTATTGTCCTTTATTTAACCAGGTTAGTCCCTAGAGATTTCACCAGAGCTTTAAACTCATTCAAGTTATAACTAAGTTTTGAAGTTGAAGATCAGATTGTACATTATTCCAAGAAGTAGGTGCCGAAAACCTAAAAGCTTTCTTTCCCAATTCAGTCCGTACTTTGGGAACAACAAATTGCAAAATGTCCATAGAACGCAGATTATGACTTGCAGCCTTATAGCTGCACCTACAGGTGTGGTGTGTGTGTTATATCATGTATTGGGGTTGCACATATAATGCCAGGTGTCTTTGCATTGTGTGTGTGGCACGTTTAATGGTTACATGAAGGGATGTGTTGTCCATTATTTATTTTTTTTACATTTTGTTTCCAGGATGAGGGCAACATCACCTGCTTCATTGGTGGACCACCATTAGGCGTGATCCTATGACTCAGCTTGGGCCCGGAGCTGCAGTTGAAGACACCCAGGGTTAAGGTAGGTGACCAGGACAGACAGGCATCAGAGCAGTGTGCAGGGGGGTCAGGATAAAGCGGGAGTAGTTTCCCACACTTCACCTTAAGTATCTCAAACTTTTTGGGGGCAGGGACTCCTTAAAGGGGAGAACATTTTTCCAAGGACCCTCTTATAATCTTAACACCGATTAAGCATAATGCTTACTACCGTTTGTACTCTTAGATGCCATTGGAACTATTTGTATTCTACAACTTTTCAACCTCAAGACCTGTTTGATAGTGAAAACAGAAAGACATTTCAATTTGAATCACACCACTTTGTTTTGCCCTGATATTCCAGGTGCTTTGTAATCTGATGTCACTTTAGCTTGGCTTATTTGCTAGCACCTTTTTTAATAATACAGCACAATTTTATAATTTATAGCAAATTATTTCGCGGACCCCCTGACAAAGTGCCACAGACCCCACTTTGAGAATCACTGGTCTACACACAACACGCTACAGTAAAGGTTGTTCTGCCTTGCAGCGTGCATCATGCTCAACTTTTCACACTGTCACTCCATGTTTTATTTGTGAGGGAATATAATATTCCCTCGGCTGGAGGAGACATGACATTTTTGACACGCCAGGACTCATTTGTCTTTTTGTGTTAAATCTTCAAATCCAGTCAAACAAGTCCAAAGTACACGTGATGCTTTCATATGGAAAATTCCCGGAGATGCAGACAAGAAGGAAAACTCTCATATAAGCACACAACAGGAATGACTATGGAACCAAAAATAATATTTCCCTAGAGTGCAGAGGCCAGTCTTACATAAAATTACCCCGGAAGCACTCACCGTGTTTACAAGAGTTTCCCCCAGTAACCCAGTTATGATTTTGGTAGCTTGTGGTTTTTTATTAGTTTTCAGGAACGTTTCAAAGATTTATTAGTCTTTATGAGTCCTTTCCCTCAGACTTGTTTTCTTGGAAGAAAGGCAGTTTGTCTAAGTGGATTTTATTTAAACAGCTTTACAAGCAATGACACAATACTTATGAAATCCTAAGAGGCTAAATAATGTTAAAAATGCAATTACAATCTGTTTGGGAGGCAACTGTTAGGATTTCACTAACATAGAAATTAAAGAAAAAATGCTGGAATGAATGACAAAACCAAAGAAAGTCCATGTAAAAATACTGCATGTATGTATACAGTGTATATATATACATACAAACAAAGCTATAATCTCTGCCCGCAGCCAGACGTGACCTCTTTTGACGTCTCTTCCTAACACCCTCCTCCCCCTCCCTTCCATTTTCCCATAGCTCATTGCTGCAAGGAAGCGTCCTGGTTTTCTGAGGTTGAGGCTTAATGTATAGCGAGCGGGGGTGGAGGGGGGAGGTGAGGTGAGGAGGAAGGGGGAGGAGGAGGAGACAGGAAGAAAAGCAGTCTCTCGCCCCCTGCCTGCCTCAGTCTGAGGGAAATCAGTTACATAACAGGGGCTGTGGAGGCAGCCTATGCCCCGGTCCCTGAGGTCCCACGGCCTGCTGACGTCACAGACATGTAGGAGGAGGGGCTTTGAGTCATCTATCCAGTTTATATATATATATATATATATATAAATACTGAGTTTGTACACTAATTCGATTCTACATGTACATTAATGTCTACCTACACACCCCCGTTAAGTTGTTTATTTGAACACTTTGTACTGTTGTAAGTGAAGGATTGATTCACTAAAGATTGCTGCAAGTTTGTAGATGCTTATAAAATTCAGATGGCATTTATCCATAAGTAATATTTGGCCACACCAACGTATGGAGGACGGAACCTGCCAAAATGAAAAATAAATGAATAAATACATAAATGACACGATAAATAAATAAATATGTCATTAAATGTAGCAAAAATAATAAGAATACAAATAAATATAGCCATTAATTAATTGATAAAATGTGACATAAATTGTTTTTGTTTTAATTTGCCTCTTTTTTTATTTAACTTTGTATTAATTCCCTTATTTATTTACGCTTCGGTTTAATTTTACCTTTTATTATTTATGTATTTTTATTATTTGTATTATTTTTTTAAATTAATTAATTATTTTTTGAATTTATTTTTTAGTTATTCATTTATTTTTGCATTTATTTTTTTATATATATATATATATTTTAAATGCATTTATTTTTTTAATGTGTTTTTTCATTTATTTATTAATTTATTTCTGCACGATTTTCCCTTTGCATTTCACCCCTTATTTATTTCCCCAAACTTCTGTATTCTTTTCTTTATACATTTCTTTTTACTTTTCTTTATGCATTTCTGCCTCATTATGCAATAGAGGGGGCTGTCACTCAACGTGTGTCATCATGGGGTCAGAGCATATAGTTCAGAGTGCATAGATGGACTATATGCTAGCCAGCTAGCTGCACTCCAGTCTTCGTCCCTGGCTCCGTAAAGCAGGTTGACGGCCTGCTGCTGCTCCCCCCACCGCTGCCTCGGACCGGTACAGGTGTGCAGATCAACCGCCTGATGCTGAACTGTTTTGTGTCGACCCACTGTCAGTCTCCTCCCCGTTGTTTAGTTTGTTCAGAGTGGGAACCTTCAGGCCGATACTTCCGGGAAATGTCACATTTTATCAATCAATTAATGGCTACATTTATTTTTAATATTATTTTTGCTATATTTAATGACATATTCATGTATTTATTTATTTATCAGGTCATTTATTTATTTATTTTGGATTTTGGCAGGTTCTGTCCTCTATACCAAAGTAGGGCTGCAATGAATCATTTTCATTACACAGTATTCCATTGATTACTTTTTTATTATTCATGATAACATTTTAACGATAGCGTAAATGACAAAAAATATTTAAAAACAAAAATGATGGCGAAATCTCTGTTCATTATTCCCCGACGAGTAAAGACGAGCCAAAATAGTTGTCTCTGTTCGGGCGGACAAGGGATGCTAATTTAGAATTTTTTTTTCTGACTGATAGCCGACCCTCGTTAGTTTACTATATATAGTTTTTATTTTTATTTCTGTTTTTAATTTCATATAACTTATTTATTGTTTACCCTTCCTATGTATCTGTATCTTTTCCTGTCCTTGTGCTGCTGCAACACCTGAATTTCCCCTCTGGAGCTCAATAAAGGCTCATCTTATCAATAAAGGCTCATCTTATCAATATGAGCTTATCTTGGATAAAACAAGAAAAAGATCAAGAGATGACACTGCCGCCCTCCTCGGCTAGAAAAATTGACAATTTTAACGAGGCCAAAGTAGCATTCATCCATATCCATATCTGCTTATCCTGTGCAGGATCACCGGGGGCCTATCGAGCTCACATTGGGCGACAGGCTTACTACACAACAGTTCTTACATAATAATAAAAATACCTTTAGTTATATAGCACCTTTAAAAACAGAGTTTACAAAGTGCTTTGACAGACATAGCAAGCAAAAGCAGGATACAAGGCAATATAACAACAGAAAGCCAAACAGTGAGGCCAAACAAAAGCAAGACAAAACTGAGGTTAAATTTAAATAGAGATAAAACAGTACAATAGATAAAAACAATAAAAAGGCAGGTTGTTTGGCAGTCAATAAAAGTGGTTACTAGGGAAATACATTTAAAAAAACTTAAACGTACTAAGAAAACCAGCAAGTAGTAACATTCGATTTGCTTCAGCAAGCACATTTTTGGCATTATTGCTTAAAAATTACTGAAATGATTAAAGATGCAGTGTGTAAGCATCTAGCGGTGATGTTGCAGATTGCAACCAACTGAAACTTCTCTCGTGTGCCAAGCGTGTAGGAGAACTACGGTGGCTGAACTGAAAATGTGAAAATACGAATGGCCCTCTCTAGAGCCAGTGTTTGGTTTGTCCGTTCTGGGCTACTGTAGAAACATGGCGGCCGTCTCCGTGAAGAGAACCCGCTACGTATGTAGACATAAATGGCTTATTTTCAGGTAATTATACATCGACATAAAGAAAATATACTTATTATATTATATTTCATTTCTGCCAATAGATCCCCCTAAATGTTGCACACTGTCGAAATTTGTTTTTAATTTTTTTGTAGATCGCCTAATCGATATAGTTCTGCACCAAAATTATTTTGTACTGTGGAATAAAAAGAGGCCTGAGTATGCGGCTGTGCCAGTCTACATCAGCTATGTTGCTAAATTGAAAACGTGGTGATGAAAAATGATGCTGCCCTGATGGTAATTTGCAGTAGGCTAAGTAAATCTGCTCTAGTGTATCCATGTTGTGGATAGTAAGCCAGTTAATAGAATACTCCTGTCTACTTCCAGCTACAATAAACAGCTAAAAGACAGCACCAGACATCAAATGGCTCTTGAAATGTAAGGTACATTGTAAATAGCCTTTAAAGTTCTAACGCTTTAAATCAGATTTCTGTCATTTAGTTTGGTTTATATGCATTAGCCTGGAAGTAGGGCAGCACAGAGGAGCAGTGGTTAAGCACTGTTTATTAATTAAAGCTGGGGTAGGCAGTTTATTTTTGGCGTCACTGGACAAAAACTCCATAATAACCTTTCAGCATATTGTAATTCAAGTATTCTGAGCGATAACTAGACTTCTGCATCTCCTCAAGGTTCTGTTTTCAGGCTTTAAAAAATCTAACCGTGACGGGAGATTTTGGCCAAACACAGGTCATTTCAGAGGGAGGACGTTCCTATTGGCTGTTCTACAAATGCAGATGCGCGTGTGCACGTCCCTTCAGATGGTGAATTCAACGGCGGAATGTCATGCAGGAAATTAATGAATAATTAAGGATTTAGCCCCTTTAATAAATACCTCGTTGTCACTTGTTCTAAGATTTTGGAGTGCCTGGATTCTGTTCCTGTTTATCCTGCAGGAAAAGTTGCTATTCCAACATTGGCAACAACTGCCTACACTGCAAAGCAACCCAAAAAGGAAAAAAGAGTTATCAAAAAAGGGAGTCTGACAATATCGGTGAAGAATTTCAGAGATGGAGAGAAAATGGTGCTTATAGTTTAGCCTTCTGCTAACCGTAGCCAATGGCTCATGGCTGTGGTTAACGTTAGCAGAAGGCTAAACTATTGGCATAATTTTCTCTCCGTCTCTCTAAGGGGCACAGACACACCAACCCAACATCAGAGAATTAGCAGCGACGAAGGCCACCAGTTGAGTCGCCTCACATCGCCTTTGTCTTGGCCAAAAAGTTGCGCTCAAACACACTGCAGAGACTACAGCCGATGGCCAACTACCACGTGTGTTCTGCGCCTGTGTGTGGTCGTGGTATTCTGTATTCGTCATTCAAAAAATGAAACCGGAAGACCGAGGACAGCGGATATACAAGCCGTTGTTATGATACGTACATTAAACAAAGCGACATTTGCCGATCATTTTCACGCCACTCTCACTCACCACTTAGCTTCATTCCAGATGGCCATGTGGTTGTGAAAATATCTGCGTGTTGGAAAGATCAGATGAGATCATCCTGTGTTTTTCCTCTTGACTTTACTCGTCGGCTTGCTTTCCTCACGTCCGTTTCTCTTTTCGTGCACTGATTCGTTGAAGCTGAACAGACAATCAGAATGATTTCTCTCAACGACGGGCGCCGCCGCCGATTCAACATGCTGAATTGACCGAAAAAACTCTGACAAAGCCAGACTAGAGCCAACAGTACGGGACACACCGCAAAAACAAGGCCGACAGACGCTCACCGACGGCCCCAAACTGTCCAACGGCTGACCGTTGGCTTGATGTGTCAGGGCCTTAATAGTTTAGCCTTCTGATAGCTACGGTTAGCAGACAGCTAAACTATTAGCAACATTTTCTCTCCATCTCTGAAATGCTTCGGCAATATTGTAGCTTGCTAGAGCCCCGAATCACAGTATGTCATCTCATAGGGCTTTTCTGAACCCACAAGTTTGCAAAGAAAACAGGACGGTAATTCTCATAGAATCACAATCGGGATGGCGTTTGAAAGTTCTACGTTCGTGGTCGTACAGTGTACTGTATGAAGCGCGCGAACATTCCCGTGCTCGTCTGGTGGGAGGGGCTTAGGACAGGGCTGTATTTTCAAATTCTGGCATTTTTAACAGATAAATGCCGACCCCGGGTAACCACTTTAATTACAATATGCTGAAAGGTTATTATGGAATTTTAGCCCAATGACGCCAAAAATAAACTGCCTACCCCAGCTTATGTTGATATTGATTGATCGATTTATATTAATATTAATCAACACTCATTTTTATATTCTTCTTAACAGTCAAAAGTCATATATGAAGGAAAGCTGATGAGCGTTTGCTGGTGCTAACTTGTCAAATGTGAGGATTTGCTGCTTTTCTCTGTTTTATATCAATCTAAATTGAATGTCTTTGGGCTTTGGACGGTTGGTTGGACAAAACAAGACATTTGAGGACATTACCCTGGGTTCTGGGTAATTATGATGGATATTTCCCCTATTTTCTGACATTTATACCCAATCGATTCATCTGAAAGATAGTGGACAGATGAACTACTGATAATTATAATTCTTAGCCGTAGGCGACCAGATAAATGAGAGAGAATGAAGAGGCGGATATAAACAGTGTGGAGTGATTGCATCTGTAATGATTGGGAGGATTGTCAGAAAAAGAAAGAGAGAAGTTACCACCTGGTCGATGTGCATACTGTACATAGGTCTAATACCTGACAGAGTACAGATTGTACAGCTCTTGCTCACACACACACATACGCCCACCAGCACACACACACACACACACACACACACACACACACACACACACACAC